>SMDT01001933.1:0-62943 GCA_005392925.1 Aquilaria sinensis | reverse complement strand
TGTTCCATCAAAGCAAACTAGCATTGGTAGTCCTAATTGGGCAAATCCACCTAGATGACCAGAAAGTAAAGGCTATTGTTATGAGGCTTACAAAATTAGCTTCAACTTGGTAGGAACAACAAAAGGTTCGAAAAGAATGTTTAAGGGAAAAAAAAAGGCCATAACCTAGGCAAAAATGCAAAAGGAGATGACAAAAAAATTCCTCCAAGATCACTATGTTCAAGATAATTATTCCAAGTTGTATAATTTTGCATCAACCAGTGAAAGCAGTAGATGAGTACACTGAGGAATTTTATCTGCTAGCCATGAGGTGTGGCATAACAAAGTTGGAAGAACAAACCTTGGCGAGATACGCCAGGGGATTGGAATGACATTTATTGTATCCTAAAGCTACGTTCATGTTGGTCTTACAATGATGCTTACAAATTGGCTCTCACTATTGACAAACAAAGTAAGAATAGGTCAAAGAACAACAACCACAACTAACAATGGGAGGATAAACCTACTCTTAAATGGGCACAACCAACTTCAAGTAATCATACTACTAGAGAGAATTAAAGATTGAAGGCTGGAACAAGTTCAAACCCAAAGGTAAGGAGAAAGTTAGACAACCAATTCAATGTCTCAAGTGTCATGGGTCCAGCCATATAGCCTTCGAAAGCATGAATTGCAGGTATGTTAATATGGTTGAGGATTTTCTTGAGTTCATTGACGATTTCAAATATGTGCAGCCTAAACATAATGATTATAGAGGCAAGGAACTGGAGGAGGAAATCACGTAGGGTGATAATGAAGAAGCTCTAGTTGTAAGAAGAGTTATGAAAATGGCCAAAATAGAGGATGAACCTTGGCTGCTAAACAACATATTCAAAACATGATATATAGCTGGAGTTAATGTGTGCAATGTGATTATTGATGGAGGAAGTAAAGCAACTATGGTATTAACTAAGATGGCAATAAGCTAAAACTGAAGACTGAAAAAAAGAAGCAGCAATATAAGATTGGATGGTTCAAAAGGGAATGAGATTCTAGTAACTTACTCTTGCTTGATGGCATTTTTTATCGAAACGCATTAATGTGATGAGGTATGGTGTGATGTAATTCGCGTGGATTCTTGTTAGTTGTTGTTTGTGCGACCATGGGAGCTTGATTGCATGGTCATAAAGGATCAAGGATAGCCATAGAAACACATATACCTTTTGGAAAGATGGGGTAAAAATTATTTTAGGGTTATTGAAGTTTAAAACACTTGAAACTCCACAAGCAAAGGAGATTAAAAATGCCCTTACAAGCACCAAGTTCAGTGACTTGTCAAAGGAAAACAAGGTATGCTATCTAGTACTCGACAAATGTTGGTAAACCAATTCTTAAGGAAGCTGGGACTTTATTGATGAAATTTGCTGATGTTGTGCAAAAGAATTACCATCTGCATTGCCACTGAAGTGAAGTACTCAACAATAGATTGATTTTGTGCCTAGAGCCAACCTTCCAAGATGGCCTCACTATATGTTAAGCCCCAAAAGCATGAGGATGTTAACAAACAAGTAGTAGCTGTTGTTGACACCAAATTTTGTCCGGGCACTAACTTTTGTCTAAGTTTTAGGTTAGGAAAATTAGTTTAGGAGCATTTTGATTTTTTAGGGGCATTTTAGTCTTTTTAGGTAATTTTTGATTTTTTTGAAGTTTAAAGTGTTTATTTAGGGTAGGAGTAGGAATTAGTTTAGTTAGGTACTAATCTAGAGTCTTAAAAGTCTTGTAGGGGTCAATTTGGGTAAAAAGAAAAAAAATTTGGGAGGAAACTGGGGATTTTTAGAAAGTTTTGAGCAAAATTTGAAAGTGTGGGGCAAATCTGTCAATTTTAGAGAGTTTGAGCCAAATCTGGCGATTTCATGGAATTTTAGGAAAAATCTGGGGTTTTTGCAAAGTTTTGGGCTAATCTGACAATTCCTGAAAGTTTTGGGTCAAATCAAAATTCGCACAGAATTTAGGGCAGAATAGGCAGATTGAGAATTTTATTGGACTGAAACTAGTAATTTTACCAGATTGCATCTTAATTGATTTAAACTTCTTCAAAATTTGATTTGGATGAAGTTTAAACTCTAAAAACAGTGTTAATCACGTTTTAAGCCCCCTCTAGTATAAATATGGGTCCAGATTTCGAGAGAAAGGGGGGAAGAAAAATTTCGAAACCCTAAGCTCTTATCTGGAAAAAAGGAAAACTGCAGCCTTAAGCCCCCTGCCTCTCCTCTCCTTCTTCCCCAGAAACCCTAAATTTCTCCCTCCTCTGCCGCCGTCACCCTTCACGCTCCTTGCTTCCCAGACGCTCGTGCCCACCGACGCCGTCTCCAGTCACCGTCAACTCATCTCTCTCCGCTTCCGCCTCCGCCGTCAGCCTCCGAGCGCCGTCACCCATCCGCCTCCAGCTGTCCCCGTCCTTGCTGCCACCAACTCTGCCCATCCTCCCTGCTGTCGCCGTCGCCTCCCGCCATCGCCGACCCCCCGCACTCCGTCGCCCGTCGCGTCACCACCCTGCCAGCCGCCGTCGTCCGTCGCTCGTCTCGCCACTGCCGTCCTCCGCTTCCCAAGCCACCGCCCCCTGCCAGACGCCGTCGATTGCTGGTGAGCCAAATCGAGAGAGAAACCGAGACAAGACCCGCTTCTCTAGACCCGGACCCGACCCGCCGATTTCCGACCCGAGTCAACTTTTTGGTATAACCCTCGTTTAGTCCCTGGATTTTTTGTTTTGTTCATCTGAGTCACTAACTTTATTTTGATTTACAATTTGGCCACTGACAGTATTGTTTTACTTGTGTTTTTTTTTGGTTTTTGTTTAGTTTTGTTTATTTTGTTTTTTGTTTACTAAGGTCAAGGAATTAGTTTAGGAATTAATATTAAGCATAATTATATGATTAGGTTAGATAGATAATTTTAATAAATAATTTAAAAATTTGTTCGACATAATATATCTAAAAAAAATCACACTTAGGAAATTTCATTCTGCGTGGGTTTGATAAAACTTTATGATAAATTTAGGATAATAAATAAAATTTTTATATCCTCATCCGGGTGATCCGATAGGATCCATGGTTTGGATTGATAATCAACTAAAAATATTTAAAAGATAAATAAAGATAAAACAAGGATAGGTTAAGTTTTTTTTTTTTATGTCCACATCCTGCTGATCTGATAAGATCCATGGTTTGGACAATTATTTAAAAAAATGTTTTAAAACAATAAAGAAAGTAAAGGTAATTTTTTTAAGATCCATATCCGGGTGGTCCGATAGGATCTATGGTTTGGAAATATCAAAAATTTTATAAAACCAAATAAAAATTAAATAGTAAAGTTTAGAAGTCCATATCCGGGTGGTTCGATTAGAATCCATGGTTTGGATATTAATCAAACAATTTAAAGCAAGCAAAACAAAATTAAAATCAAACTAAGGTACCAATTTTGGGCGCTAGAATAAAGTTATTTTAGCGTAACCGTACTCCCGAACCCCTTGAACTCTCGTAGACCATTTTAAGGTGTCCAATCGACCTAGGTGAAACCGATTGGTGGCGACTCCTAAAAAATCACGTTGCTACAGCTTGGCGACTCCACTGGGGACATCTCGTGAGTCAAGCCTAAAAGTTTGATTTGTTTTGTTTTACTTTGCTTATCTTTGTGTGGACTCATGTACTGTACTTGCTTGTTGTAAGCATGCAATATGCATTCATGACATGAGGCTCTACACCCGAGCTTCCTCAACTCAAACCACATTTTTCAAAGCGGAATTAATGTTGTTGTCCTTGTGAGACCATGGTCTCCAAGTCTTCACCAGTTTCAAGTAGCAAAGTAGTGTATTTGCTTTCTGAGACGGTAGTTTCTGCATGGGGCCATGAAAAGCTACGACCCGAATTAATCATCTCCTTACATAAACCCTTGTGGGTAAGGAATTGGGCTATCACTATGATTTAGTGATGGGATTCGGGAACTACCATCAGCCTTTTTGACAAGCCACCCAATGCATATAAAATGTCCCACTTAACCATAGAACTGGCCATAGAATACCTACCATTTGCCAACGCCATAAGCATGTCACGGTTATGCCATTTTGCTGCCTTAGACTTTTGTTTTCTTCGTGTCTTATATTTATGGCACTAACTTCTTTTCTCATAATAGTTCATGAGTTATTAAATGCTACCTAACCTATTACTAACCTTGTTTTTCTTTTGTTGCACTTCTGTTTTGTGCAATTTTTCTTCATGCATCAATACCACGCATCAAACTATACTAACTTTTTGTCTTTCTAATGACAACAAGAAGTCTTGAAGTTCCACGATAGTGGACAATCAAGCTCACTTATTGCATGCATGCATTACATCAATCACGTGCATATAAAGTCTAATAAAAGAATTCCCACTTTTAAAAAGGAGTGAAAGATTGGTACTCGACATCCATATTTAACTCGACTGCAAGCAAGACTCATGGCGGAACAAATGGAAGGACGTCTCACCGACATGGAGTCAAAGATCGAAAATATGGCGGAACAGATGAGGCTGTTGATGGACTTGATCAAGGGGAAAGCGGTCCAAACCCCCGTCAAAGACCCGCAGGATCCCATTTACCCTCCAGGGTTCACCTCGCAACGGGGTCCGATTCAAGAAATGCCTCTTCATGACTCAGGCCCGTCTGATGACATTCATTTGAGGCACAATCCCATTTATGAAGGAAGGAAGGCACTAACAAAAGAAGATGATGATGCTCAAAAGCTTGAGACCATAGAGAAGAGACTTCGAGCTATTGAAGGGGGCACCATATTTGGATCTCTCTCTGTGGATGACCTTTGCTTGGTACCTGATGTGGTAATTCCTTCATATTTCAAAGTGCCGGATTTCATGAAATACGATGGAACAAGTTGCCCCATCACTCACATCACCCTGTTCTTGAGAAAGATACAATCACTTACAAAGGATGAAAAGATATGGATGGCTCTTTTTCAAGAGAGTCTTACAAAATCTATGTTCCAGTGGTATCTTAGCCAAGGCCCGAAGAACATCAAAACGTGGAATGACCTCGTTCAAGCTTTCATCAACAATTACAAGCATGTTATGGACTTGGCTCCTGATCGCCAAACTCTTCAAAACATGGAAAAGAAGAAACAAGAGACATTTAAGGAGTATGCTCAAAGATGGAGAGACTTGGCAGCACAAGTTCGACCACCTATGATAGAACGAGAGATGACCAGTCTCTTTATCCAAACATTGAAAGGACCATTTTATGATAAGCTAGTTGGGAACACTCCGAGTAGCTTTTCAGATATGGTGCTGTCCGGAGAAAGGATCGAATTTGGAATCAAAACAGGAAAGCTGGTCGATTCCTCAACTGGAGGATTTCACAAGGAGAGAGGTGGGGCTGTTCAAAATATCATTTCTGACACTCATGGTCCAACACCGCTTAAGATGTATAGGAAAGGGTACCCTAATGAGGCAATAGTCTTGGGGTCATTTCCTCACTCCACTTCACCATTGATTCAAGATCACAAGCCACAAGGAGCATTGCCGAAGAAGAAAGAGGAATTCGATCCCATCCCCATTTCATACACTGAGTTGTATCCCAAGCTTATTGAGAGTCAACTGATACAGCCTATACCAACAAAGCAAATTCAACCTCCTTATCCGATGTGGTATGATGTGAATGCCATTTGTGAATATCATGGCGGAGTACCCGGTCACTCACTTGAAAATTGTTTTGCTCTCAAAAGGAAGGTACAACAACTACTTGATGCAAAGTTGTTGGATTTCACTAATGGACCATGAGAAAGTGCATCAACTCAGGAGACTATCTCAAGTTAGGTCAACTTTTAGGTCTAGGCACATTTTTGAATAATTGGAATGCCTCGAAGTGACTTGTATCTTTGAGAGCTTGCCAAAGTGATTTAATAGTAAAAATCTCCTAGATTTAGTCCAGAATCTAGGGTGTAGTCTTTGTTAAATGGACACCTGTTATTCTTTTCTTTTTTAATAAGAAGATGTTACATGTGCATTACATTGCCTTGCAATCAAAAAACCATATTTTACTTCCCTTTTCACCATTTTTGCCATTACAACATCCTGCAATCATGTTTCTCTTGCGTAAATAAACACAAATGTGACAATGCTACTCAAGAGTGGAAATGAAAGTCAAAGGAGACTTGATGGTGGCAATCTTGAAAATACTGCCAAATCTAGGAAGAAGGATCTTAAATGTTGCACCTCAACTTTCAAAAGGTTATCAACATCATTCCTTGCAAGAAGTTCGTGGTTAGCTTCTGAAAAAGGTAGCCCTCATATTAAATGGCTTGGGTGGCATCCCAATTCTCATGAATGCTCAACACAAGAAAAGGTTCTCAGTTCTCCACAACATAAATTCCAAAAAAGGAAAGAAGTTCATCCCTTCCATCAAAAGACAACAAGGGAAAATTCAAAAGAAAGAAAGAGACTGAGAGCAAGCACGAGCAAGTAAGGCCACTTGAGTCATCTCACTTCAAGAGGGCTATCAAGCACGTCACAATCATAGCTCACAAAAGAAAAAAACAAAAAAAAGAAAAGGGCTCAAGCTAAAGCAAAAGAAAGAAAAAAAAAGAAAAAAAAAGAAAAAGAAAAGTGAGCTATGGATTCTAGACTGAAAACCTGCAAAGGCGGTTTAGAAGATGGAAGCAACATTCAAAGCAAGAGTACATACAGATTACGAGAGTTGGGGGGCAACAGATGAGGTCTAACTTTCTGGAAAAGGTAGCAAGTTTGAGGTCGTTGCTATTAAGTTTTTCAAGGCAATCAAATCTGCTCACGAGTGGCATTAAAAGACCCTTCTTTTACACCACTCAAACTTAACTTTCCTCAACCTAATATTTACCTCTCGATATCATTTCATTCAGTTAAAAGGCTATCATTGTGAAACCTGTTTCTACCTTTTTGCCTTGTGCATTTTATGTCTTTAAGTTGGAAAGGGGAAGAATAACAAGACATTTTAATCAAAAACAAAGACCGTAAGTTATTTTGTCAAGCTTTGCAAATTGATGAAAGTTTTTCTTTAAGGCCAAACCATTATTCATCAATGTGTGTGGACTTAAAAGTGAGGAGATAACTTGAGACTTTCTTTAAGAAGATGTGGTTCTTGCAAGAGAAATTCACGATCGAGTGCCATCACAAAGGTCTAGAAATGCATGATCTTTATAAATCAAAGGGAGATGATACCTTCATCCACATAGACACCATATTCAGGGGGGCAAAGTAGTTTCTACGGATGCAAGGAGAGCACTACCAGCAAAGAAGTTCAATAGACAATGGGGCAAGTTTTATGGATCAGAAATTGAGTCCAAGAAAGATCAATCATTCATACGATAACATGGGGATGAGCAAGCGCCAGCACAGCCACAAGAAAAGGAACAGGACAATGAGACATTGAAAGTTGAGCCTTCAGATGGTATAAAATCCATGACGAGGTAAGAAGGAGTTCAAAATAACTCAAGGAAAAGAATCACAAGAGGTAATGTTGAAGGAAGCATAGAATTTGCTCATGCATCATGGCTTTAATCGAAGTCATTCTAAAAATGCAAAGATTGAGAAGCATGCATCATCACATCATTTCCATCATGCTTTTATCACAAGCAGGTTTCAATAAAGCTCGGTGCAGACATCAAAACAAGAATTCAGTCCAAGCACATCAAGGGGAAGACATTTTGGACAAGGGAAAAAGAAAGAGTGTTTCAATCACTTCACACCTGCCAAGAGTTAGAGGCTACAATTTCTCGATATCATTTGAGTGAAGGAAGTTTTACGGTCTAGGTCAAGTTCACATAAATTGGAATCAAACTTAATTTGAGTTAAACCGAGGTTCCAAAGAGAAGGGAATTTCTTACTTTCATTTCTCTTCTTTTAAGTTCACTCATCAAATAAAGGTTTTAAATGAGAAAGGTTTCTCTGCCACCTCTCACTGTAACATTCAAAGATTTTGTGAAAATTTCTCAGCTAAACTGAGGTTCCCCTCTCAAAGAGAAGGGTTTCATTTCACGAAATCTATTTTCATTTTATCCAATCTAACAGGAAAGGTAAACCGAGGTTTTAAATGAGAAAGGTTTCTCTCGTCCTCTGTAACATTCAAAGAAAAACTAAACTCATGGTTCTAAACGAGAAGGGTTTCTCTACCTTTTTCAAAGCATCACATCTAAAAGAAAAGCTAAACTGAGGTTTTAAATGAGAAAGGTTTCTCTACCTCGTCACATTAAAAGAAAAGCTAAACCGAGGCTCCAAAGAGAAAGTAATTCTTTTCCTCGTGAATCAAGTCAAACAGAGGTTTTTAAATGAGAAAGGTTTCTCTACCTCATCACATCTAAAACAAAGATAATCCAAGTTTTCAAAAGCAAAGTCATTCTTTTTCTCATAGTATGGGATAAATTGGAGGTGGTAAAGAGTCAGGGTGCTCTACCTCAAGCATTTTCAGAGGTGGTAAAGAGTTAGGGTGCTCTACCTCAAGCATTTTCAGAGGTGGTAAAGAGTCAGGGTGCTCTACCTCAAGCATTTTCAGAGGTGGTAAAGAGTCAGGGTGCTCTACCTTAAGCATTTTTAGAGGTGGTAAAGAGTCAGGGTGCTCTACCTCAAAGGAATTTGAGGTGGTAAAGAGTCAGGGTGCTCTACCTCAAGCATTTTCAGAGGTGGTAAAGAGACAGGGTTCTCTACCTCAAAAGTCATCAGAGGTGGTAAAGAGTCAGGGTGCTCTACCTCAAAGGAATTTGGAGGTGGTAAAGAGTCAGGGTGCTCTACCTCAAAGAAATTTAGAGGTTGTAAAGAGACAGTGTTCTCTACCTCGAAGGCGACAAGAGGTGGTAAAGAGAAGGTTCTCTACCTCTTAGACCATGGTGAGAGAGAGTTCTCTACCAAAGTTAAAATTGAGAGAAAAGTTTCTCTCTTCTATAGAAAGGTTTCTATAGAGACAAGGGTGAGGAAGGTTCCTTAATCCATCAAGAAAAGAGGAAAGAGTTTTCCTCTTAGGTTTGGAAGCAATAGGAAGGTTCTTATTGCGAAAAGCCTAGGAAAGTTCCTAGACTTGGTAAACGGGGAGGAAAGAGTTTTTCTCCTTAAATTCTTAGACGATAGGAAGGTTCTTATCGTAGAGGTACTAAGGAAGGTTCCTTAACCTCACAAAGAAGAAAAAGGTTTTTCTTCTTAGGTTTGGAAGCAATAGGAAGGTTCTTATTGCAAAAGGCTAGGAAAGTTCCTAGGCCTGGTAATCAAGGAGGAAAGAGTTTTGCTCCTTAGATTCCTAAATGATAGGAAAGTTTCTATCATAGAGGTAATGGGGAAAGTTCCTTAACCTCAAAATGGAGGAGAAGAAGGTTTTTCTCCTCAAGGTTTTCGGCGGTGAGAAGGCTCTCATCGTCTAGGTAAGGTCGGACAAAATTTGGTAATGGCTTTGCATGCGTCATATTCTATGAGACATGCAAAGGGGGGCAGCTGTTGACACCCAATTTTGTCCGGGCATTGACTTTTGTCTAAGTTTTAGGTTAGGAAAATTAGTTTAGGAGCATTTTGATTTTTTATAGGGGCATTTTAGTCTTTTTAGGTAATTTTTGATTTTTTTTGGATCATTTAAGGTAGAGATAGGAATTAATTTAGTTAGGCACTAATTTGGAGTCTTAAAAGTCTTGTGGGGTCAATTTGGGCAAAAAGAAAAAGTTTGGGAGAAAACGGGGGATTTTCAGAAAGTTTTGAGCAAAATTCAAAGGTTTGGGGTAAATCTGTCAATTTTAGAGAGTTTGAGCCAAATCTGGCGATTTTATGGTATTTCAGGAAAAATCTGGGGTTTTTGCAAAGTTTTGGGCTAATCTGACAATTCCTGAAAGTTTTGGGTCAAATTGAAATTCGTACAGAATTTAGGGCCAGATCAGCAGATTGAGAGTTTTATTGGACTAAAACTGGTAATTTTACCAGATTATATCCTAATTGGACTAAACTTCTTCAAATTTGACTTGGATCAAGTTTAAACTCCAGAAATATTGTTAATCACATTTTAAAGACTCTCTAGTATAAATATAGGTTCAAATTTCGAGAGAAGGGGGAGAAAAAGACGAAACCATAAGCTCTCCTAGAAAAAAGGTCAAACTGCGGCTCTAAACCCCTGCCTCTCCTCTCTTCTTCCCAGGAACCCTAAATTTTTTCCCTCTGCCGCCGTCACCCTTGCTCCCTCTTCCCAGACGATTCGTGCATACCCGACGCCGCTCCAGTCGCCGTCACTCCTTTTCCCCTTCACGCCCAATGCTCGTTTTTCCTCCGATTTCACAGTCAGCCCATTGCCGCCGCTTCCCCATCGCCGGCAGCCTCCAGCCACCGTGCCCAGCCGTCTCCAACTGTCGCCGTCACTGCTCCCGCCATCGCCGACCCCGCGCTCTTTCTCGCCCGACGCGTCACTCCCTGCCAGCCGCCGTCGTCCGCAGCTCGTCTCGCATGCCGCCGTCGCCTTCCAAAGCTCACCGTGCCTTCCCCAGCGTCTGACAGCCAAATCGAGGAGAACCGAGACAAGACCCGTTTCAGACCCGCGAGACCCGACCCGTCAGATTTCTGCCCAGTCAACTTTTTGGTATAATGCTCGTTTAGCCCCTGGATTTCTTTGTTTTATTCATCTGAGTCCCTAACGTTATTTTGATCTATAATTTGGCCACTGACAGTATTGTTTTATTTGTGTTTTTTTTTTTCATAGTTTTGTTTATTTTGTTTCAAGTCATGAATTAGTTTAGGAATTAACGTTAGGAAATTAATGTATCTAAAAAAAGCGTCACACTTAGGAAATTTCATTCTACGTGGGTTTGATAAAACTTTATGATAAATTTAGGATAATAAATAAAATTTTTATATCCATATCCGGGTGATCCGGTAGGATTCATGGTTTGGATTAATAATTAACTAAAAAATATTTAAAAGATAAATAAGGATAAAATGAGGATAGGTAAAGTTTTTTTTTTAGATTCCACATCCGGGTGGTCCGATAGGATCTATGGTTTGAAAATATAAAAATTTTATAAAAATCAAATAAAAAGTCAAGTAATAAAGTTTAGAAGTCCATATCTGGGTGGTTCGATTAGAACTCATGGTTTGGAAAATTAATCAAACAAATTTAAAGCAAGCAAAACTTCTGTTTAACCAAACTAAGGTACCAATTTTTGGGCACTAGAATAAGGTTGTTTTAGTGTAACTGTACTCCCGAACCCCTTGAACTCCCGTAGACCACTTTAAGGTTTCCATTCGACCTAGGTGAAAATTGATTGGTGGCGACTCCTAAAAAACACGTTGCTACAGCTGTGTTGAACAAAGGTTAAATTAAAGAAATTTTGATCCTATGTGTGATTCCACCTTACTTGCACCAAACATGGATGGTTGTTAGCATATGTGTATAGACAACTACCCAATAAATAAAATCACTATCAAGTATCAATTCCCAATTCCGTGCCTAAATGATATGCTTGATCAATTCCCAAGCTCACAGATATTTTTTTAAAATTGATCTTTGTAGTAAATACTATCAAATTTGACCCGCAAGTGTGATGAATGAAACAAGGCATTCAAAACTCGTGATGGGCTATACGAATGGCTTGTTATGCCTTTTGGCCATACAAATGCTCCAAGTACTTTTATGAGATTGATGAGCACAATATTTCAACCTTTTATTAGGAAGTTTGTGATGGTTTATTTTGATGACATTCTTGTCTATAGCTGGTCTTTGCAACAACATACGGAGCACCTATGACAGATTTTTGAAGTGCTACAGGTTGAGAAACTCTTCACCAATCTTGAGAAGTGTGAATTTATAACAAATATGGTACTATTTTTGGGTTATGTTGTCTCTGCAACCGTAGTAGAAGCTGATCAGTTAAAGGTTCAAGCTATTGTTAAGAGGCCACAACCCAAGAGCATCCAAGCCATTCAGAGATTTCAAGGACTAGCTTCATTCTATCATTGATTCAATAGTAACTTCAATACCTTGGTGGCTCCACTCACAAATTATTTGTAAGGGTTTACTATTTCTTGGACTGATGAAGGAGATAAGAGTTTTAAGCCTGTTAAGCGATCATTAATAGAAGCACTAGTTCTAGCTTTACTGAATTTTGACAAGGTATTTGAGGTTGATTGTGATGCATTGAAGGTTGGACTATGGGCAGTATAAAGCCAAGAAGGACATCAGCAAGAATCTTAATGATGTTTGAAACAATACTCAACTTATGATGTGGAATTTTATGGCATCATACGACCACTGAAGCATTGGAAACAATATTTGTTGTCCAAGGAATTCATGTGGTACTCTAACCATGAAGCACTAAAATACATTAATGGACAACAAAAACTCAATTTGAGACATGCCACTTGGGTGGAGGAGCTATAAGACTATTCTTTTGTGGTTCAACATAACTCTAGGACACTAAACAAGGTGGCCGATGCTTTTAGTTGCATGGTGCATCTACTTTATGTATTGAGAGTTAAGACAATAGGTTTTGATTGCCTACAAAATTTATATGATGGAGATGAAGACTTTTAGGAGGCATGAAGAAAGTGTTAAGAAAGGACTCATGGCCTATATCAAGTTAGTCATGGCTTTCTTTTTTGTGGCTCTACATTATGTGTTCTTAGATCATCTCTACACAACTTTATTATTGCTGAATGTCATGCTGGAAGCCTTGGAGGCCATTTTGGGCATGATAAAACATTGTTGCTAGTGGCTACAAAATTTTGTTGGCCTCAGTTGCGGTGTGATGTTGAGAGATATGTTTGATGATATCATATTTGTTTCATTGCAAAAACTCACTTGAGCTTTATACTCTATTGCCATAGCTGAATTATCCTTAGGAAGAGTTGAGCATGGATTTTGTGCTGGGATTGCCTCTGTCACAAAAAGGTCATGATTCTATATTAGTTGTTGTTGATTGATTCTAAAAAATGGCTCACTTCTTTCCTTGGATCCACACATTTGATGCAAGTCATATTACACGGCTCTATTTTGAGATCTAGAGAAATTGCATGGCCTTCCTTGTACCATCACTTCTGACATGATGCAAAGTTTTTGGGGCATTTTTTCAGAAATTTATGGTGTAAGATGGGCATATCTTTACTTGAGGGGCCATCTGCAAACTGAAGCAACTAATAGATCACTAGGTAATTTGCTTCGAGCATTGGTGTGTCAACATGAGATCACTTGGGTACAATTTCTTCCTCATTCTAAGTTTGCTTACAACTTGTTGTATCAGCGTTCTATTGGATTGTCTCTGTTCCAAGTAGTGTATGGTAAGAACACTATCACACCACTTGATTTGATTCTTTTGCTTGGAACAGAGCAGTTCAGTGGATTGTCTCCATTCCAAGTAGTTTGTCAAATTATTACATCAACAAGTAGTTGCTAAGTTAAAGATCACTGATCAGAAAAATGCTGAGAATGCGAATAGGTCTAGGTGACATGTCAAGTTTCATGTAAAAGACTTGGTTTGAGTTCATCTTCGTGCTAATTGTTCCCCACTTGGTTGATATTCCAAGTTGCGCGACAAACCACTTGGTTGATATGTTAGAAGACGTTCCGCAGCCTCGACTTAGGCGTGAGTCAAGAAGGCCTAAATGTATAAATGGTTTTCAATTACTGTTGTTTATGATTTGTTTGCTTCTTGAGTTCTATTCTAATTAGGAAGTATAAGTCTACTATTATTGAAAGTTGTTTGACTATAAAAGCTACTACATTAGCAACAGCAAGAGACAGAAGCTTTTCCGTTATTTTCCTTTATTCGCTTCTAAGTGTAATAAACTTCCAGCAATTTTGTGCAAAATTCTCCAATGTTTTTGCATTAGTATTAAATAATAAAAATTGTTACTAAATTTTAATTATCTTAACTACACTAGATATAAAAATCTCAACCGATATCTCACGTGTTTTAAGAGCTACTTAAACATGACAAACAAAATTTTGTTGCTGCTAGTTACTATGTGTACGTTTGACATTCGTCAAGGATAACAATCCAAAGATTATTATTATTATTATTATTATTATTATTATAGGAAAAACCAGATTAGCTAGTTCAATTTCCTCGGTCTCTCTTTCATTGTAAGCATTAACGTCATGCACATTAGACTTCTTTCTTCCATTCTTACTTTTTTGACAGTTCGTTAAATCTTCATTTCTCCCCCCACCCCCCAAAAAAAAATCGACATCCAACAAAAAATATTGTAATCATGGAATTCATAAACTTGATAATTTTCTAATTTGATTCTTTTTTCGAGTTTTTTTAAATTTTCCAATTAAAGTTACCCTATTAAAACTTCTGAATAAAAACATGTCCATGTCTCATGAAATTTTTATTTCAATCATTTTAAAAATTAGTTTAAGTATCATATGCATTGCTTTTTAAGTTAAAACTTATGTTTGTAGTAGGAAATTTAAGCAAAATGTCCATTTTTCGAGAAGTGGATCAAATATTTGATCATGAATATGGCTCTTTAAATTGAACCGAGGGAGGGGGATTCAATTTTACAATAATTTAGTGAGGAAAAAACATATTCAATCCTAAAACTTTTATCACTTTTCAATTTAAATCATAAACTTTTTGAGTTTGTATTTGAATCCTAAAAATTTCAAAACTTGTAAATATTTAGTCCTAAAACGTTAACCACCCGTTCTAGGGTTAACTTTAGTACTAACTTTTTACATGTTTTGTCAGTTTTTGGACTCCAATTGAAATTTGTAAAGTTTTAGGACCTAAATAAAAAATTTAGAAGAGATTTGAGACTGAAAAGTTATTTTACCAATTGTTAATGCCATCTCATCAACATGCCCAAAGCCTCCCAAATTATTTCTTAAATGCCCCCAAACGTATTCCAAAGGCTTAGGTGTCGTCTTAAAATGGCTCATAAGTACTCTTAAAGATTAATATATGCATTAATAAATGAGTAATAAGTGGGTGGTTAAGCGGGCCAAGGGAAGGTGTATAAGTTAAATACCTTAGTTGCAAGTATGGTACTAAGGAGGGACCAAGTATAGTATGATTCCTCCAATAGCCAAGGGATGAGGTCATGAACCTTAGGTGTTGGATAGGAACCTAAGAAAGATCCGAGACCCCCAAGGGTACAGGTTAAATACCTTTGGGCGTTAAGGCGATACATAAGAATTATTAAGCGAGTTGATGACCTTGATAAGTGAATCACTAAGTTACCTAAGTCAAGCTCAATAGAACTTAGGGAAGTTTGGCCATTAAGTTAAATACCCGGCACAACAAGAAAATGGAAGATGCGGGTAAAAGGTGAGTAAGTGACGACTCACTCTAAGTAGCCCATAAAAGGCAGACAAGGTCAAGTATGCGAATGCTTACTTAAGGTGCCCAAAAAGAGGACTTTATTGGGTTTACTTAAGTGCTAGTATTGGATATGAGGGCCAATATCAAAGTGCCCCCAGCATATGAGCTGACGGTAGTTAAGAGTACTTTTAAGTGTAAGGAAGTATGAAGTGCATAAGCAGGTGAATTCACTTTTCCATTCATGCATTGCATTGCATTATTATTATTGTTTATTAATTGTTTGTGCTTGTTGTATGTTGTGTTCTTTGATTGGTTGGTTTGTTTATATGTGTGTGTGTGTGTGTGTGTGTGTGTGTGTTTATATGTATATATATATATTTGCATTTATGCATATGTTTTCCTTGGAGGTGCCAAATCCCTTACTAAGTACTTTCGAGTACTTACCCCTTTAATGCTGTAAAGGTACTTAGAAGGCTAGTTGGCCCAAATAGTCATTGAAGGGCAACTATGAATGCTAAGTTTTATTTGTTTGAATGTATTTTTTAAGTATGATTTTTGTGGTTGATGATTGCTTATAATGTAAGTTACTATTAACTAGGGCAATGTTTTTTCAACTTTCAGGGCTAATTATGTGCAAGGAAAGTGGAGCTTGCCACTTGAACCTAGCTTGCTCGAGTGGAAAACTAAGGATGGATCTTAGTAGATATTATTGTCTTAATTATATGTATGGTAGTTTGTATACCAAGTGTTGCCTGTACAAGCGTTTATTGGTGTGTATAACACTAGGGTTATATTTTTGTGCATAAAAGGTTCAACTTTATACACATAGTTATTACTTGAATTTTAAAGTAACTATGATTTTTACATCTTGGCTTATTTTAACTTAAGTTTTATTAATCGGTGCACCATGGTTTTCCCTATTGTTTAATTTAATTTTATTTTCATACCTATGATGATGTATGCATATTTTCTATTTAGGGTAGGCTAGGTAATTAGTTGCATAAAGTGATTTAAGATACTTGACGAGTAATAGCTAACAAATTATAACCTAAGTGGGATTATAGTTCCTTAAGAGCCTACTAGTGATAGTAAATTAAGGGCCCCTAGGACCCTGTTTTGACATTTTTGGCATTATAGCAGGTCAATGGTACTAGTAGAGGCAATAAATAACTAAGATCCAAGTGTGTCCTCATGGGTTAGTACTGCTTACAAGTGTTTCTGGAGTTGTTGTTTGGCTTGGGTTGCAAGTATATCTGCAGGAAAGTTGGTAAGGTTCTTGTATTCAGGCAAAAGACCGAGTAATAATATGAGTGGCCTTATGGTTGATTCTATAGAGAAAGTGGCAGTTTTTGTGTGTAGTCCCAGTAGCACTAAGGCATTGGTGGCCTAGAAAAAATGCAAAACCCTCAAAGGAGGAGAGACCGTGATTAATGTTTAAAGGGTAAGGGTTGAGGTAAGCTAAAACCTACTGATACACTGAGAAAAAAAGTGAGATATCCCCAATACAAAAGGTAGGGCCAAGGTTAACAAAACGCTATAGGGCATGCTGATTCAGTTTCAAGTATAACATGTTTAGGATAGCCCAAGGGTAAACGTTAAGGGGCACCAAGTTATTAGGCTGTAGTGAGGCTAAGTGAACTATCATCACCTAAGGGCAAGGGGTAACATGGACACTACAAAATTGTTAGACAATGGGGTTGAGGGCTAAGGTGCCCTAGGTCAATAAGTACACTCGGGCCAAGAGAAAAGCATTTCCATACCAAGTTAAGTTTAGGCACAATGCAAGAGCTCATGTAAAGACCATTTAACTTGGAGGCCATGGAACCAAAAGAAGAACTAGAAGGAATGACATGAATGAGAATGGGGGCCATGTGCTTAGTGCGTGGAATAAAAAAAAACAAACAATTAAGGGCAAAAGTTTGCTTGAGGTCAAGGCCTGCACAAAGCTAAGCTTAAGAATGCCTCAGTCATAGTGGAAGCATCGTTGGCATATAAAGGAAACCAAGAAAACTTGTTTAGACCAATGAAATGGTCAATGAGTCAACAATAAAAAGAAGTACCTTTAAGTTTACAACATAGTTGTAAGTAGTTTGAATTGTTTAGTTACTATGTTTGTGGTTGTAACTAGCCTACCTAGAGAACAAGGATCTCAAGGATGTATGGGGAAAGTTTGACCCATAAGAGCCCCAAGAGTAAGTTTTGGTTAGACCTTTGGTTGGTTTGAGGTTTTTCCTAGGAATAGTAAGCACAGTGATCAGTGGTTAAGGTTTTAATGAATGGTGTGGTGACAGTTAAGAAGAGGATCAATTAAGGGCATAAGAGCTGACTTAACTATGTAGATCATAAGTGACCCTTAGAAGTACTCCAAGGGTAAGGTTGACTTGGATAGGGAAGTTTTTAAGTCGTGCCATAAGTTGAGCCTTAAGTTAATTACACTTGCTTCTATGGTGTAAAAAATACTCTATGCACTATAGGGATGGTTCAAGGAAGGACAACTCTAAGATAGACATGGGCGGTTGGATTCCAAGAAGTGTTGCTCACTAGTTGATAATGGTTACCAAGGTTTTGCAACTAGGACCTATTTACTATTAATGACACCCGTGGTGGTAAAAAAAACTCAAAGTAATAGTCTTAAGCCTAATGGTTATGTTGGGGTCTTTGTTGACCCAAGGCTACACATGGAGAGTAAAAGTGACCTAAGTGGCATTCTAGGTGGTTTTTGAGTTCAATTATTTTAGATATTGAGCTTCAATACTTATTCAAAAGAAGTAAGAAAGCCCTAAACCAAAAGGCTATGAGTGCTAACCTAAGTGAACTTTAAAGGTTCATAAGATAAAGGACACCTAGGTCCAAAATGTACCCCACTATCAAAGTGTGCTTGGTAATTTTAGGAGAAATGGCAAAAGGGTGTATGGATGAACTTGCTGAGTTAGGGTCTCGTTGACCCGAAAAGCTTAAGAAAGAGCTAAGCATGAATTGAGGTAACATCTTCAGTAATGGGATTGAAGGCAACAAAAGGTTGAGGTTCTTGGGAACTTAAGACGACTTGCAAAGCCTTAGAAGCATGTGGGACTCTTTGATTTCTTGAGGTTAATAAAGGTACCTAAGTGGTGTAAGGGTTTAAGTGTGGGTCAGTAAATGACTGAGAAAGATTCTTGGACAAAAAGGTAAAAAATGAAGAAACTAAAACCTCGAGGAAGAGTCCTTGGACCTAAGGTAGCTAAATCTACCTAGTGAGTCCCGGAAGTTTAGATTGTGAATGTTAGCCTTGAATCACTAAGTGCCCATAAGAGTAAGTTGTAGCAAAAACTTTAGAAGTCATAATCCTTGAAGAGACTTTAAGTGCCTAAGTGTAGTGTGAGCCAAAAACGTGCCAAGTGAGTCTTCCTCGAGCATAAGGGGTTATAGGCCTGGTTAAGCCTAAAGGTGTACACACTATGGACTGTGGGTGTGTGGATCACACTAAGTAGTCATGGTGATTAGTACATAATGATGGGCTAATGAGGCAATGACCTAAAAATATACCTAAGTATTTGGAAGCAAAGTATAGGAACCATAGTAATCTCAATGGAACACAAGGGTTGTAAGTCTTATTCATGTAGAAGTGTTTATTGGGAGCACTCATAGGAAGTACTCAGGTTGTGTTTATCCGATGACTTTAGGGTGTTAAGAAAGGATCCTAGGAAGTCCTATGAAAAACATGGAAAAAACATGAGGACCTGAAATACTATGTGCTAAGTTAAAATTAAGTGAAAGAAATTCATAAGAAAGGCCAAGGGGTGTGGCATAAGTTGTTGGATACAAAGTGTACTGAAGTGGAGGCAGGGGGGACTATGAAAGGCTAAATGTAAAGCGTCCTAAAAAATTCCTGAGCATAGTTAAGAAGGGGGGTCATAGAACATTAGACAGCTCAATGCCAAGTGTACAACCAATGTGGTCGAGAAATCAAAGTACTGGCTAAAAGCCAAGGCAGTGAGATGTTGAGCAGTGTGGGATATTTGGAGCTCCCATGTAAAGTTAACTAAAGGTGCTAAGGGTAGGTCTTAAGTAATCTAATGGCTAAGAAAATCTCGTTGCCTAAGAAGGCCAAGGTAGTTAAGGAAAGACTCCTAAGTTATAAAAGGTAAAGGAACATGTTAAGTGTGCCTTAAGGGTTAAAGATGAAGGAAGGGCAACATGGCTAGTGAGTAGTTAAGGACCTTGACTGTGTTAAGTGATTACTTGGAGGATTTAATAGTTAAAGAGTTAAGCAGTGGGAATTAATTTTGAGGACACCTAAAAGATAAGATGCCTATATGGACTTGGGTGCCTATAACAAGGCTGAGACTTTTAAACTCATGGATGCCCTTAAGGCTATGATGCATAGGTAGTAGTGTTGAGAAGCTGCCTAACATGGCCAAGGGTAAGTATTAGAGGAACTATATGCCTACATCACTAGAGGGCAACAAGGTCAAAAAGAACCTTAGGATTGGCTAAAGTGCCTAAGTCGGGTGTAAGTGTTGCCAAGTTAAGTTGTGCTAATAGTACTAAGTGGTGATGACAAATAAAACACCTAAGTGGGGTTGAGGGCCTAAGTATGGTGCAAGATAATGCTATGTCCAACCAAGGTTAAAGATTTAAAGTGGGTGACTAAGTGCTCACAGAAGTATCCCAATGAGAGTAATGCCTGAAAGGGAGCAAATTAACTTTAAGTTACATGGGCCATAGTGGAAGTTGGGAGTATGGGGAAGTGGCTTGTGTGTCAAGGCAAAGTGCCTACCCTATAAGTAATGTCTCAAAGGAAATTCCTTGAGGAATACCTTCAGTGGTTTCTAAACCGATTAATCAAGAAGCTAAGGATATAAAGTAAGCTTGTTGTTAAGGGCTATAGTTAACCATAGTAAGGAGAAGAAAATGTGTAAAGCCAAAGTAGGATGTAAGACGAATAGCATCCAAGTGTTGTAATTGGATTAGAATTGGAATCTAAAATGACCAAATTTTCAAATGAGGGGAGAATGTAAAAGTCCTCTAAGTATTTCCCTTGGCTTGGATGCCAAGGTAAGTAGTTCCAAAGTTATTTTTCCTAAAATATTTTTTTTATTAAGCAAAGAGAAAAAAGCAAGCTAAGTAAGGTTAGGTTAAGTTCCTAAGTGTGAAATGGCACCTAAAGGAAATAAGGGTAAAATGGTTATTTTTGGCTAAGTCAGTGGCATGGCTATAATTTTGGTAAAATTAGGTCATGTAAGTGTTTTTAACTAAATATGGTAAGACCACAAGTTAGTATAAACCATTTGAACCAAAAGTGGAAGTTAATGGGCTAAAAATGCACTAAATATAAGATTGACTCATTTTGTGTCTTAAGTGAGTTAACTGACTAAGGGACAAGATTAGGGACAAGAAAACCTTTATTAGGAATGAAGGGGGGATGGTTTAAAGAGGGGAAAGCGTGGCCTAAGTGAGAAAAATGAAGTTTTGGCCCAAAGTGACAAAAAGAGCTAAGTTTGTTAGTAGGAGTAGTTGTCGATACTTTTAGGAGGCTTGTAATCATTATTCATCATCTTCTCACCTTTCATTTTCATATCTCTTATTGCAGAACATGGTCCTAATGCCATGGATTAATTAGCTTGTAGGCTCTTAGGGACTATGATCCCACTTAGTTACAATTGGCTAACTGTTACTAGTTAATAAATTAAAATAATTTACATGCAACTAGTTACTTAGCTTACCTGGTAAGAAGATATGCATGCATTTGTCTTGAAAATGGAACTCAAATAAATAAACTGAGTAAAGAAAACACTGCTTGAACTTTTCATTTGAAACATATTTAAAAAGTCCCAAGACAACAAAACACTAGTCACTTAAACTTCAAGTAATAGTTTGTATACACTTATAAGCCCTAGCAAGGACTCAAAAGTAAGACAAGTGATATGCACCAAAATGTATCCTATTTGAGGCAACATCTTAACACACAAGGTACTATATAATCAGGGCAAAATTATACTAAGATCATCCACTTAAGTTCCCACCTTTGAGCTATCAAGCACGAAGTGCAAACTCCTTACTTTTCCTCGTGCAACCTTAGCCTCTAAACTGTTGAAACATAAATACTTTGTACAAACTTAACATCCAACCAACTTTAGAATCTTGAGCGATTAAAGTACCAACAAAAGAGATGAACTTAGCCAACAACTTACCGCCTAGTTGTTACTGTGACTGCTCTCTTGGTCAAGGTAAGTATGTTTAATTAAATTTTTTTTATTTAAATGCTTCAAATTAGTTTCTTAATTAAGCAAGAAATGCAAGCCAAGTAAGGTTGTATTGAGTTCTTAAGTGTAACTTGGCACCAAAGGGTAAAAAAGGCAAAATGGTAATTTTGACCCAAGAGTGGCATGGGTGTAATTTTAGTGAAATTAAGGTCATGTAAGTAATTTTTTCCAAATAAGTTAAGACTATAAGTTACTCAAACCATTGCAACCAAGAATGGACATTAAAGGACTAAAATGCACTAACTAAGAATTAGGGTTATTATGCCTCTTATGGCATAATGATAAAAGGCTGGGGGCAAGGAGAGGATTTATCCATGGGACAAAGTGGGATGGTTGATGCAGAGGGTTGGTGAAGAAAAAAATAAGAAATTGAAACTTGTTTTAATTAGGTGGTGGGAATAAGGCTAATGGGTAGTGAGAGTAGGTAAAGATGTTTTATACAAAAACAAACAACTATTCATCATCTCTCCTAAGCTATTTTCATTTCTTTGCTTCCTCCATAGCCACTGGATCTCAACTTTCTTAAATTGCTCCAATCTTCATGAAAATTAAGTGTCCCATAGCAATTACATCAAGGTCCTAACTAAAAGTTGGTGCATTTGGTGCTTTAAAGCTCATTCCTTCAAGTTTGAATTCAAACCCTAAGGTATGATTTATCTATAGATTTAAGTTGGTTCTAAGCTTGAAATATGGTTAGGGATGGTTTTAATTCAGTGCTTGTGGTGCCCACTTTGTTTGGAACTCAAGAGAAATAAATGGTGCACAATTATACCTTGTGTATGCTTAATGGCTTTGATCTTATTTTGGTTTGATTTTGAGGTAATGGTTTGAGCTAAATTAAGTTAAATTGATGTATTTATTACACAATTTAATTATTGGAAGTAAGATTTGAGCTAGATTTTAGATGGATTTGCATGGAAATAAGATTGGAAAGGAAAAGGGCATAAGAAGCATTTGGCAAATATATCACTAGGTTGGTGTGATCACACCTTATTTGGTAATGCATCCACACCATTTCCAGTGTCTAGGGAAAAATGGATGTGCACTCGCACTATCCAATGGGTGCGACAGCATCTAGCCTAAGTTACCTCAAATTGTTTTATCCGCTTCCTAAATTAATTTTAAATGTTTCCTATGCAATTCCAAGCCCTTATCATGCTCAAATTAGGTTTTCAATTTACCTCTAAAATATTTTTTGTGCATCAATTAAGTAGGATAATTAAGTGGCTAGTTTAAGAGAGTTAAGTTTGGTGGATAAGTAAGGGTATTTTAAGGAAGCAGTAAGTTGTTAAGGTAGGGCTAATTGTGGTTTAGTTTCTTTATCCTAGGTATTGGATTTTGGACCCCATGGCATTGGAGTAGAACCTAAGGGAGTCCCAACTAAGCTAAGAAACAAGTTCAAAGAACTTGGCAATTTAAAGCCACTAAGGTGATTACCCTGCACAATATAGAAATGAATGACGGGTAAGTGATGGGAGTGGGTAACAATCTACTCTAGGACCTGAAAGTGGGACTTAAGAGAAGTAAATCAAGATATGTGAGCTAGTGTCTCAAGAGCCTCCGCCTTTTAAGCTCACGACAAGTCTAAGACACTTTAAGGTGTAAGAAGTCCAAAATGTTGTTTGTTGCATATTACTTACATATGCATTGCAGTTATTGTTATTATTTTCTTAGTTATGACTGCTTGTTGGATGCTTGGATGTTTGATTGCCATATTTACATTTTTCCTTGAGTTATTTTGTAGGTGCCAAGAAACCTCTTATTGAGTACAACAATGTACTCACTCCCTTCAGCTTGTTTGTGTAAGTACTAATGTTGGGCCTAACAACTAAGTAGGTAGTTGTGAGCTAAGTTTCTCTTTTTTTGTAGGTAATTATTTGTACTTGGAACCTTGTGTTTCTATCTTACTTATAAGCTAAGATCTGTACTAACTAAGTGTTTATGCCTTAACAGTTAAGGAGCTAAGTGTTGCACAAGGATAAGTGAAGGGCTTGCACCTGAAGCTAGATAGATCTAAAGTAGGGCTTAAGTTATGGATCTTGGTTATGCTTTTTGCTATGTATGTACGGTACCTTGTGTAATAAGATATTGCCTCTATTAAGATAAACTGTGGTATGAGACCCTTGAATTACTTTTAGGTGCATGCTAGTGTTAAAAAGTGTGTACAAATTATTACTTGAAATTTAAGTAACTAGTATTTTGTTGTCTTGGCAAGTTTTAAATACGTTTTAAATGAAATGCTTGAGTTATGTTTTATTTTCTTGGTTTACTTATTTGATTTGCATTACCAGGATAAATACATACATATCTTCTTGCAGGGTAGGCTAGGTAACTAGTTACATGTAAATTGATTTAATTTACCTACAAGTAATAGTTAGCCAATTATGACTAAGTGGGATCACAATCCCTAGGAGCCTACAAGAGAATTAATTTAGGGCACTGAGACTTTTTTCCATGAAAGTTAGGCCTAATGTTAGAACCTATGCAAGAAACTTAAAAGAATGACTACATGATAGTACTCAGTAAGGCATCCAAATTTGGCATACAAACAAGCAACAACCAAGCAACAATTAACACAAACAATGATCAATATAAACATGCAATGCATGTTTGTATGATATGCAACATACATAATCCTTGGTACTTCTTATACCTGAAGTGCCTTATCCCTTGCAGTAAGCTTAAATGGAGGAGGTACTTAAGACAATAGCCCATGTATCCCTGAATCTTTACCTCCCTTAAGTCCCACCTATGGGCCTAGAGTAATTCGTCCCTTACTTTCAAACTTTCACATCTTTCCCTCCTACGTGGTCTAACATAGCCAAGCTCTTAGAGCTTAGCTTGGGCATTCTTATTGACTTACTTACCAAACTATAAAGTTTGGTTGGGATCCTTTTAGGTTACCTATTCATTACCCCAAAGTCCAAGACCTACCACTTGGGCCAATGAAGAGTCCAAAACCCACTATAATCCCCTTAGTGCCCTCTTTGCACCTTGCCACTTTAACCCCTTTAGCCAACTTAGCTTGCCTACCTTAACCATAGCACTTATTTGAAACCTAAATAATGCATAATTGTAGAGTTAGGGATGTGTTTTTGACCCAACTAAATCCATAAAACATTTCAGGATAATCTAGGGATGAAAACTTAAGCAATGCGAGTCCCTTAGTGTTGCCTTAGCTTAGGCCATTTTGGCTTGTGGCACTACGGTGCCCAATGATGGTGCCATAGGACAAATCTTCTAGTCCATTTTCTCATCCCTTGTGCCATAGCGTTCAGCCAGGGCTGCAATTCCCAAGGCATGTCCTAGACATACACTTTTTGTGTAACTTGCACAATTAAGCCCACAATGCCATTATCCCAATACCAATCCAAATAGGTATTGTTTCAACTTTGTTCACACATAATATAGTTCAATTCAATGCATTATATGATATAAAGCAACTTGAACCCTTACCTCAATCCAAGAACAAAGCAAGAACATGCAACAAAGCACACAAGCACACCTAAGCTCCTTTAGCTCCTCTTGAGTTCCAATCCAAAAATCCATGCGTTTTGGCACCAAGAACTTGAAATTAAGACCATTTTTAGCTACTTAACAAGCATAAAACCAACTTATAACAACGAACAAGGCTTATCTTAGGGTCTGATCTAAATCAAGTAAAAACACTCACAAAGGCACCAAAGCCACCAAATTTAAGCTAGAGGCTTGTTATGGTTACCTTGGGACCTTTAAATTTATAGAAAATTTGATTGATTTGAAAGGATTGAAGGTGGAAAATTGTGGAGAAGATAGGGATACAAAAATAGCAAGTGATGGTGATGATGAATAGGACCTTAACAACCAAATATATCTCAACTCCTACTCACAATTTCTTAGCTTCCTCTCCACTTTGGCCCTTAAATCTGTTTTAGTTTCAATTTGCCCATTTCTTTTCCTTTAAAAACCATCCCACCTTGGTCCTCAAAATAGTTTTCCCAACCCCCAAGCATTGGCCACAAGTCACCTAAGTCACTTAAAGCACAAATAGCCCATTTAAACACTTAGTGCATTTTTAGCCTCTTAATTTTCACTTTTCGTTCCAATAGCTTGAATACCCTATGGTCTTAATTTATTTAGCCAACAACATTGACATGACCTTAATTTCATAGAATTTATGGTCATTACATCGAATCAATTCAAAATTACCATTTTGCTCTTATGACACCTTAGGTGCCAAATCACACTTAGGAACTCAAGTCAACTTTACCTAGCTTATTTTTATTGCTTGAATAGAAACTAAATTGAGGTATTCATGGTTGTCATAATCCAAAAAAATTAAATCCAGTTTCACCTAATTTCTATAGCAGCAATGAGATCAAGTCAAAACCTAGAAACTAATGTAACAATCATTTTTCCTTGACCAGAAAATCGGCATAAACAATGGGGGATTTTGTATGCTAAAAACTAGAATTCAATGAAACTATTGTGAAAGTGGCAAGCAAACAATTAAATTGATGGAACTTTATTCAAATAAACTTCATATCAAAAGAGCTTATGGAGCAATTATTGGATTGATCATATGCTCCAATATACTAGTTCTTACTCAATTACTTAGCTAATGTACTCCATGGAAAAGCCATAAAAATACTTATTCCTTCCCTTACCATATTGACACTAGCCCAGCACTATGGTTACATCTTGTTATAAATCAATTAGTATTTAAAGCAACCTAAACACAAATCATTAACAACATTAATGATCCAGGAAGAGGGTAAGACAATTAACAATAACACCCAGCACCCATTGTTTAAATTGAACCATATTTCTCCTAGGCAAGCACGTCATGCAGCTTACTGCTTCCACTACCCTGCAAGACAATTATAGATCAAGACCAAGGTTTTTAAGAATGGGATTCTACCCATTTTTTGCCATGCAAGATCGAGATCGTAAGATTGGATCGTAAATTATAAGATCTTACCAAAAGCTTAAAATTTCTTTTCTAAATAATATAATTTATGTAAAATACCAATTATATTAGAAATTCAAGTAAAATTTAAATGTCATAGCAATGGTACAACATAATTATTGGTACAATGCAAGTAAAATTTAAACTTTAATAGAATACACATTAACATAATCAATAAAATAATCAACACAAGTCTGAAAAAAATTGATTAACACATTATTGAAAAATAAAAATGAGTACAATGTCATAATTTAAATATTCAATAATTGACTTTCAATAATTTTAAAATGTATAATGATTTTTTTACAATAAGTAAATAATTTAAAATTAGTAGTTTTTTCTTCCTGAATAAAATAAATTCAACTTACAGAGAGGAAAAACTAGTAATTTGAATGTCCATTAACTGTAAAAAAATATTATCATATATATTAAATTTATAGTAAGACAATTAATGAATAATTTAAATTATGTTTTAAAAAGTTGTTATTAGACAATTACCTTGAGTTAACAAAGTTCGTTCAATTGATGGCCAAAATGAAATGTTTTTAATGGATTTAAAACCAAAATAAGACATTTTTAGTAGGTTTAGGATCTAAACAGAACATTTAATAAACTAAAGATGAAAATAGAATGAAAATTAAATGTTAAGGATCATCCATGTAATTTAACCTAAACAAAAATCAACACCCGGGTAAGATTGGTAGGATCTTTCGATTTTGCGATCTTACAATCCTAGTCACGATCTTACCATGTATTTGATCCTATAATGTTTTAGCAAAGTTTTCTATTTTAGGATCGTACGATCCTGCGATGAGGATCGCAATTTTAACAACCTTGATCAAGATAATAAGTGTAGTGATCACATGAACCACCATATAATAGGTTTAATTACATAACCTTCATGCAAAAAATTTTGGCTTAGAGAAACATAGACACTCAATTTATACTAAGAATGAAAGTCTGAATCTCACAATCTCAATAATTGAGCAGAAAAGCTCTTTTGACCTGAATGAAAAGGGTAAGCTAACCTAATGAAAGATGAAAATAAAATAATACACAGAGTAGATGATGATTATTTCACAGCCCCCTAGACCCTCTTCATATAGTAGCCAAGATTAGGGTTAGAAGACTAGGATTATTTTTCCATGTTCAAAACATAAATATCTAATGGAAATATCAATTCATTTACCTACACTAAAACATCCTTAACAACAACTTCAGGATACACATTTGAATGATCAACCAATTAAATAATCACTCTAGTTTCCTTTAAATGACCCAAATTTAAAAATGCATAAATTGAAAAAGGCATAACATTAATTGAAGCACCTGAATCCAAGATAACTATTTCAGACCTGGTTATGCCTATTATGCATGGAACATTAAATGTACCCCAATCCTTGCACTTTAGAGCTAGTTTCTTTTGAATTACAACATACACATTTTCAATTACAATTACCTTTTCACTTCTTTGCAACCTTTTACCTGATGTGCATATATCTTTCAGACACTCTACATATCGAGGAACTTGTTTGATGACATCCAACAAAGGTATGTTCACCTTAACATTTCTTAAGGTGTCCATAATCTTTTTCTCTTCTTGTTCTCTCTTTGATTTCACTAGCCTGCTAGGAAAAGGAAGACTCATGTTAAATAAAAAATTTATTTACTTTAGGTTTAGGGTTTATCTAAAGAACTTCTTTGGAATTTTCAATTTTTGCTTCGTTTCCCTTTTTCTTTTCTCTTTCTCCATAGATTTTGAACTCTAAACTTCCTTGTCATTTCTTATTGTTATTGCATTGACATTCTTTCTTTGTTACACTAGTGGTTGTGAAGAAAGTTTATTGGAAGCTTGTCCTTCAAGTCCACTAATTGCAGTTATCATCTGTCTCATTTGCTTTCCTAAATTTTGAATGGAGGCTTTTGTATATTGCTAGAAAATGCTTGTATCCTATTCAAATTATTGAGTATTAACTCTAAGGCCTTAACAATTTCATCTAGAGACATAATTGAACTTAAAGGCTGAACTAGTTGTTGTTTTGGAATGGAAGCTGTGATCGATTTTGTTGGGCCCTATAACTCAAATTAGGATGGTCTCATCATCTAGAATTGTAACTATTTGCATATAGATCATATCTCCTCTGTCGTAGACCAAGAAACCCCCCAATAGCATTTTCTCGTTGCACTCCTTCATGTTGCAGGGTAGGGCACATGTCTGTTGATTGTTGAATGGCACGTGATAGAACATATCCCATAAAACTTTGCTACATGGACCTCTTCTACAGCCAACTGAAAAACTAAAATGTAAGTTCAAAAGTTTAATTTTCTAAAACTGATTGGTTTACCACCTAATGTGGCATATGGTTCATTAGAGTTCCAAACTATTGTGAATTGTCGGCCATAGTCACAATCAGATTCCTAGTAGCTTTTGGTGTTTTGTCTGCCAAGGCTCCTCCACTTGCTACATCATTCACGGTTATATCTATTGGCAATAATCCCTCATAAAGATATTGGATCAATAATTGCTCACTAATCTGATGTTGAGGATAGCTTGCATATAGTCTTTTGAATCACTTTCAATATTCACACAAAGTCTCCTTATTGTACTTCCTAATGCCACATATTTCTTTTCTGATATTGGCTGTTTTTTAAGCTGGGAAGTACTTCTCTAAAAATAGCCTCTTCATCCCATTTCGGTTGTTAATGGTTCCCTCATGCAGGTAGTAAAGCCAATCCATTGCATTGTTTACCAATGAGAATGGGAAAGCTCATAACTTGGCATGGTCCTCATCAACCTTTGGGGTTTCATGCTTAAGCATACCACATGGTATTATTTTAGATGTTTGTGTGGATCCTCTCCTTCAAGACCATGAAAATTAGGTAGTGAAGGGATTAAACCAGACTTGAATTAAAAAAAGAAAACATTTATATCAAGATAAACAATGCATAAAGATTGTTGATTTAGATTAGGAGCAGCTAGCTATTTGAAGGTTTGATTTTGGTAGTTGTTACCCATTCCGGGGTAATCCAATTATGGTACCAAAACTGTGCATTTAAACTCTCAGGATTGGTGTGTCCTATAGGTCATTAGAACAACACCCCTAGTGTACATACTCAAGTGCTCTTGAGCACTATGTAAATACATGCATATTGGTCTAACCATAACACACATATTCACATTTATGCACACTATGGCAGCTAAGAAGAAAAACACTAGCACAAGTCTTAGTTTTGGCTTCCACACATTAAGCATTCTTACTAGGTTCAAAAATTCCAGCCACTGCACCCAAACTTTGTCCAATAAACTGTATCATTCTAGCCATGTAACCCCCTATTTTATTTGCTCCATTATTAAGTAGAGACTTAGAGAAAATCAAGGAATTTTTTTTTACATCAATAGCCCACCTATGGACCAAGTTATGGATTTTTTACGTTGGTTACAAAATTTTGACCAAATAAACAGTAACGTAGCTAATTTTGCAACGTCATAACTTTGGCTACAGGGCTCTAAATCCAGAATTCCAAATCTCAGTTAATCCCTCTAGATGTTCTCTAGGTGTGGTCAAAATTTCATACCAAGATTCACTCTACACAGGGAGATATTAAACTTTAGCTGGTGGAGGCTGAAATTTAGAGAAGCAAAGGTAGTCTTGACTACTTAAATTGTCAAAAGTATACTAAACACACTTAAGTAGTCTTAACCTTGTCTTATGTCATTTTCCTTGCTACAAGACTATGGTTTCTTAGTCTTCATCTCTTGGCGCACATTTTACCATCCTTATCTTGCTTTAGCAACTCCTTCTTAGGTGGGATAACCCCACAATCTCACCATTTGACTTAAGTCAAAGACATACACATTTTAAGGCCTACATTAGAATACTTAGGTCCTTTATGACTTTTTGTGTTTTCTTTGCCCTTAGTTGTCTTCCATAAGCAATTTGTTCCTCCAATAGCACTTTCAAAACATTCATATCCTTCCCATAACTCTCCAAATCTCTTTTGTAAAAGTTTTGCAATTGAGTACCCGAATTTCCAAAATCAAAAAAGTCCATAGGTTGCTTGATAAACAAGCAATCCTTAAGGCTTTTCTTGGGGGCCAAGTTGCCAACTTGGAACACTTTTAAGGAGGTGTGGATCAGGCCTTTTACCCCCCACACTTCAATCACTATGGTGAGAATTACACAATATAATGGTTTTTAGCCATTATGACACTTGTAATTCTCCCATTTTTGTGAGGTGGTAACAGTAGTTGTCGATGGCCATCTCTTATTGTTTAGATTCACTAGAACAAGTTTTAATAGCTTCTTCTTCAGCAGCTACAAATTCTTTGTCGACTATGGAAACCTATGCTACCTCCCTAGTTACATCATTCTTTGCCTCCTTATAAATATATCTAGATTCACCCTAACCTATAAAAAATGCTCAAATCAAATCATTAAGGCTCAAAACACATCAAAACATACTAAATATAAGAGAAATAAATATAACAAATGCAAGCTCATTAGATGCTTATATAAAAATAGTTAAATTAATCCCATTGGGTATTTAAATAAAAACACTTAAATTAAATGTACTTATTTGGTCAAAGCAAGTTGTTGATTAGGAGACCTGACAAATTTTCCATTCATTGAAAAATTTGGTCCCCCAAACTCCAAATCAACTAAACAAACTCATTTGGATGTTGTTTTTTGCATATCCTACTCGATCTCCTAGGTGGTGCCGTTTTTACCATGGTTAGACCATAGCATCTTAACAATTAGGATCCAGTTTATCCTTAGCTTAAGGCTTAACGGTCAAGAAACTTAATGGGATACTTTTCATAACTTAAGTAATCTTTTATCTGTAACACAGATGGGGCTAACACTTACCCGAGGTTTATAGTGTACTTCCTTAGGGAACTCATATGGAAGACATTGTAAACATGAGCCAAACTTGATGGCAAAACCAACTAGTAAGCTACTTTCATCATTTTTTCAAAGATTTCATAAGACACCAATTTGCCCCTTTGGCTAAACCTAGCCATTCCCTTTATCAAGGAAACCTTAAAGAGCACCTTGTCTTTTATAGCAAACTCCAAGTCTTTCCTTCACATATTGGCATGCTTGGCTTGCTTGTTCAAGGTAGCCTTGATCCTACCTTTGATCAACTTAATCTTTTTCATGGCCTCAACAATGATTTTTAGGCCAACAACAACTTCAATTGCCTTATCCGCCCAACAATGAGGCATTACACACTTATGCCCATACAAAGCTTCATAAGGCACTATCTTAATAACTTCGTAGAAGTTATTATTATAGGCAAATTTGACTAAAGTGGCAGGTATTGGTCTTAATCCCCTCTAAAATATATCACACAACTTCTCAATATGTCCTATAAGGTATGGATCACCCATTCTATTTGTCCACCGGTCTTATGGTGATAAGTAGTACTTAGGCTCAAGTTGGAACCCATAGCCTTTTGAAAGGAATTCCATAACTTTGAGACAAAGTAGGGATATCTATCAGATATAATTTGATTAGGGGTTCCATGGAGTCTTACTACTTCCCAAATATACAATTAGGCCAAGGTCTCCACGGTATGAGTAATCTTAATGGGGATGAAGTGTGACAACTTTGTGAACCTATCCACCACCACCCAAATTGAATCATGCTAAATTCTTATATTGGCTAACCCAATAAAAAAAGTCCATGGTGATGGATTCCTACTTTTTTTTTTTTAAGGTGTAAACTTTACACCATTCTTGATGGCCCTTGGTGCTTTACTTTCATCCTTTGATAAGTGAGGCACTTAAAAACTTATTCATGTATGTCCTTATTTAACTTTAGCCACCAGAAATAAGTCATGGTACATCTTATTCATACTAGGGTGAAGTTTAAGCTTGCTCATATACGCCTTTTACAATACCATGTCTTTCCTCCCCATAAATTTTTATCAAGTTCAGTTTTTTGTCATAGGCTTTCTTAATCTTGTCCAGCCAAGTTGACTTAATCTTCTGGACCATCACTTGAGTCCTTTCATAGTCTTGCCAGATTTTATACAGGACCAATAACTATTTCACATTAGAGCCTTCTAAGGTACCAGCCACTTGATCCTTAAAATGAATCACCCTATAACACTTATAACATAAGGCATCAAAAGTAAGAATTAATCAAGCAATCATAATCCTTGATATACTCGATCCACAATCTCTGCCTCATGTTCAGGTTCTTTTGGGTAAACAAATACTTCAAGCTCTTATAGTCTGTAAAGATCTTAAAAGACCTTCACTTGAGGTAGTGTCTCCAAAGCTTTAAGGCAATCACAACAGTTGCCAACTCAAGATCGTGCACTTAAAAGTTCACTTCATTAGGCCTTAATTGCCTAGATCCACATGTAATCACTTGTTTATCCTACATCAACACACATCTTAATCTAATCCTAGATGCATTGGTATAAACTATAAAAGTCTCATTCAGATCTGGTAGGATTAAGATGAGAGCAAAAGTCAACCTTCTCTTAATCTCCTAGAAACTATCCTCACACTTAGAAGTCCAAATGAATTCTAATGCCTTTTTGGTCAAGAGAGTCAACGATGAAGCTATCGTTGATAATTTTTTGATAATCTCCTATAATAACCTATCAAGCCTAAGAAACTTCAAATTTCACTTGTAGTGGTTGGTTATTTCCACCACCACTGCATTTACCTTTTTCTAGCCAACACTTAGTCCTTGAGCATTTGTGATGTGCCTGAGGAATGGGATTTTACTTGCTTAGAATTGCCACTTAAATAGTTTCACATAATACTGGTTATCCTTAAATACTTGCAAAACTACCTTTAACTACTCTTCACATTCTTGGGAAGTCTTTGAGTACACTAGGATGCCATCAATGAACACCTTAACAAACTAATCTAGATAGGGCCTAAAAATTTGATTCATGGTATCCATGAAAACTATCAAAGCATTTGTAACTCTAAAAGGCATAATTGTGTTTTCAATGCCCATACCTAGTCTTGAATGTAGTTTTAGGAATATCTTCCTCCTTTACCATTATTTAGAAGTATCTAGACCTCAAGTCTATTTTGGAAATGACCTTTGCCCCTTTTATCCTATCAAATAAGTCATTAATCCTGGGCAATGGGTATTTGTTTTTTTTTTTTGTTACTACATTCAATTTCCTGTAGTCTATACACAAACATAGAGTTCCTTCCCTTTTCTTTACAAACATTATTAGGGCACCCTATGAGGAAATACTTGGCCTTATAAAGCCCTTCTCAAGTTCTTTAGGCCTTCGCATGGGTCAGCCATCATTATAGGACTTAAACATCCCCATGACATTTTTCCATTGTGAAAAAGCTTTGCCTTCCAAGAAAAATGGCACTAGGTCCACCCTAGTCTTGTCATCTGATCTCATCCTCATAAATATTTCATCTATTTGGCACAACCAATCTTCGGTCGCATCAAGATTACTTGTTATAGCCCTCTAGTCAGTAGACCTTCAACAGTCAGGTAAGACTTGTTAAACAAGTCAAAATCCCTAGTTTAATGCCGTAATTAGTTTGAATTAGCAAATCAAACAAGTCTATTAAGGGTTAGATGGTTCCTAGGTCATTTTGGCAACTAAGTGTCACCAAGGCAAAATGGTCATTTTGTACCCTGAGGTGATAGGCTTGGTATTTAAGCTCATAAGTTGTTCTTTTGGACCTAAGTGCCAAGAAACCAAAGTCTGGGACAAAATTGCTAAAGCTAGTGTTACTATTTGAGCATGGGATCTTTTTGACCAAACTAAAGAAGTTGAAGGGCTAAAGTGAGAAAATGGCTTTTTAAGCCATTTTTGAACATTTGGGACTTCACTATTCATCATCCCTAACCTCCCATTCCCGTAGCTCTTCCTCTCCTCTTCAATTCCAGAGCCAAATCTCACCAAAAACATCAATTCTTGGTGGAAATTAAAGCCTCATGAAGAACTGAAGTGGAAAATAGCTTGTTTTTGTGTGGGTTACATGATTTGAGCTTAAAATCACATTTTTGAGCTAGGTAAGCTTTAAATTCAGCTGGGACTAATTGTTCTTTGATTATTCTTGGTTTCTTTAGCTTTCATGAGCTTGGATCTAGTGAGAATGAGCTTGAATTGGTGCCTTATGTGTTGGTTTTGCTTGGAACCATAAAATACCTTAGTGGGGCCCAATTTCTTCGTGTGGATGCTTGATTACTTGCTTGTTCTTCTCAATTAAGGTAAGGGATTTAGTTTACATATTCTTATAATGCATGTCTTATTTGCTTGAACGTTGGTTTCAAGTGGTTTGTGAGATATACATTGTCATGGTGAGGTTTGTGTTATGATGGATTAGTGTGAAACCTTGGTTTAATGAGGCATGTTTGAAGCCTTAAGACTTGGTTAGTTTTGCATATCTATGGCATATTGTAGTACTTATAACGGACTGGAGCTTATGGAGGCTTGGTATGAAGGTTTGGGTGGCTTGGGAGGCCTCCAAACATGCCATGGACGAAGATTAGTGCTGCTGGGCTCAGGGCTATGGCATTGTGGCACCACTAGTGCTACAAGACCCAGAACCCAAACCTAGAACCTGAGAGAATTGCTAGGGGCACCGCCAGGACTTGATAGCATTGACATGCTATAGTATTTTTGTCATAACTTTTCACTCGGGTGTCTGGTTAAGGCGATTCAATATCCCACACGAACCTAAGAGAAAGATCTATAATGTTCATGCTTTAACTGAAGGCTGAATTGGCTTAGGTTTCTTTGTATTTTGCTTCAAAGTGAGGGGCCAATGTGTGCTTAAGAGCCCTTGGGGTGGAAGGTGACCAATGGTACCTTAGTACCCTCAATAGCTCCTCAAAGCACTAGTTTGTGGATCAAGTTTTCTTGGGTACAAAGAAAGCATGATCGAAAGTGGTATAGGAGGAGTTCGAAGCACTACAATAAGGTATGTATAGTTAGATTCCATGCAAATTTACCCTTTTATTGACAAAACGAACAGAGCTCCTTGGTAGGTCGTTGATTGTAATGGGAGAAATCAGAGGGAATGACTATAACCATGCTTTCATGCAAGGTATAGGCCTTGAAGAGAATCGAGAGTTTGTCCCTCTCGTCATCAATATGATCGCTTCAATGATCAAGGTAATTGGCAAGTCAGATGTATCAATGTGAAGTTTTCTTTTTTTTTTTTTTGGCCAAACTGATAAATTATAACTAGTAGGTATGAAATGGCAATGTAGGAGCTGATAGAGCTTGGGGCAGTGACCTTTTTGGTGCTTGGGAACCTTCCAATTAGTTGCAGCCCATCATATTTGACATACTTTGAAGGTTCAGAAAAGAACGAATATGGCCGCAAACTGGTTGCCCGACATGGCTAAATAAATTCTTGCAGTACCATAACTAAAAGCTTCAAGAAAGACTGGGTCAAATTTGGAAGGTTCATCCTTATGCAAGAATATTTTATGCAGACTACTACAATGCCATTTTACACTTCACCAGAAAGATTTGGTAAACCAAAGCTTTTGTTGTCCCCTAGATGTAGATTTCAGCAACTGTTACACATCACTCATCCTGGCTCTAACATTACAATTCAGGTTTTAATGAGGAAACTCTTGCAGCTTGCTATAGTAGAGGGGGGCCTTACAATTATAACCCAATTGACAAATGTGCTTAACCGAATGTGAAATCTTACATCAATCCATTTTTATACATTAACTGGGATGACATTCATTACACAGAAGGCACCTACAGATTGATTTCTGGAGCTATACTGGAAGGACCATACAGAGTTCCTAGTTTTGCAGACTACAACTCCTTAGCTCTAGCAAGAATGTGATATGCCTTTCCTGACAATAGGAAGAAAGGAAACACCTTGAAAGTGCATGAAGAAGATCTTCTCAAGTCAGTTGAGGCCATAATGGACCTCAAGCGCTAGACAGCACCAGAGTAGTAGAAGACATGTATTCCTGCAAAAGAAATAAGTACTAACAATTTGCAGAATTCTAGTTCTTTTTACCCAATGTAAGTCCCAACTGAGCTGCCAATAGAACATATTTACCCTCTCCTTAAAAGCTTTAGGTGAATCTAAAGTCATAAATTGGTGACATAGCTCAAAAGCACAACTATAATAGTAAATTTTTTTGGAAGGAAAACCAGGAAAACAAAATTTAAGTAAGGCAGGAGAACATGAAGGAATTCTTGCTGATAGTAGAAGTCTCATTTATCTTTGCCTAGCCTCCAGCTAATGTGGTTTTAATTACAAAATAGAAAAAGAAGGGTATAAATAATGAAAAGAACTTAGAAGGGAAGTAAACAAAAAGCTCTAAACAGAGTCATTAAAAATTTAAAAAGGAAATATGAATAAGAAGTTGAAAGAAAAAGAACTTAATGCTTCATAATGAGCTTGAACATAACTAAGTGAGTAGCAAATACATGCCACAAGGAACAAGGTCAACAAGTTACATGGTAAAAAATTACGCACAATTTTAACCCAAATTACCCAAATGGGTCAAATTTGACATTAAAAATAAAAAATAACCTAATTAACACATTAACAAAATTGAAAGACTCAAGAACAAACTTTAGGACATGGCACAATAATTTTAAATAAAAAGACCAAAATGCCCATAGACACTAATTAACCAAATTTTGCCTAATCTATCCTAAGACACCTAAATGAAGGGCAAATTGAGTGTTAAGAGTATCGTAGCAGTTTTTGCTACAATTATGTGATGATTGGGTGTTTGCTATGCATTTATCATAATTGTTAGGTGATAAATCAACTTGAACTCTTTTCTTCTCCCTCCTTTGCTTTCTTCTTTCCTCTATCTCTTCTCTATATTTTTTGTGCCTAACTTGATAGTGGGCAGTAGTGTTCAACCGATTGTTTCATTTTCAAGTGCTGTTGCAATTGCTAGTTCTTTAGTGATTTGAGGTAAGAAGAAAGCTTACATATTGTTAAATTATTTTTAAAATTTTTTGATATTATATTTCTTCTACACTATTCTATAACAACTTTTGAAACTTTAATTTAAATTATTTGGTAACTATATTTAAGTAATTTAAAATGCTTTAACATTTTTTTCACAGTGAACTGACATTAATGTTGATTTCTATTTACAAAAAAAGAAAATACATTTTACAGTAAAAAAAATTAATAATTTAAGTATACTTGTTAATTATGAAAAAAATATTAACAAGATTGAAATTACTAAAAGATAGCTATTATACAGTTTAAATTAATATTTTAGAAGTTACTCTCGGACAATGTAAAATAAGTATGCGAAAAAATATAGGTATTCAGAAAGAAAGGAGACAAAGTATAGATTATATTAAACCGTGGAGAGTTATTGTAAGTTTTGCTTTACCGTCTCAGAGTTGCGTGCCAAAATGTTCACCATGTCAAAAAGAGCAAGTGCTAGATTGAATAAAAATTAGTTTAGTTACTAAATTGACTAATCTCAAAGATTCAGGTACCCAATGTGAACAGTGGGGCTGGATTCTTAAACACACCCAGGCTTCTTCGCTCGCTGCTGCGTAACTTGCGTCACAGACCTACGAGCATCCGCCCATCACTCTTTCCGCTTCCGTTCTGACTTCAATCTGGGATTTCAAAACCCTATCTCATATCGATTGATCACTGTGACAGTTGAGAAAGATCCGAGCTTCTTCGATCTCAGGTACACTTTCGCTTCGAGAACTTGTTCATTTCTTGTGTTTCAGATCGATTGTGGTCATTTCTACTTCTATATATGGTGAATCATGGGAACTATGAAGGTTTGATTCCTTTACAATGGAAGTGTTTCACAAACCTCCTGTTGGATCAGTTCTGGCAAGTGCATTCGGCGCTCCACCAGCTGCTCCTTCGCAGACTCCATCCCCTTTTGCAGCTCAACCTCAAGCGAGTCAACCAGCCCCTGGTTCGCCTTATGGGCAGCAGCTCTGGACAATGCAGCAGCAACGGGTAATTGTTGGTCCCCTTGCTGTAATCTTTTGTCTTGTAGGTTTCGATAAATCATCAGCCATGGCAAATTCTTGTTAAGATGATACAGTGATACAGTTTTGGCTAGTCTTGTAACATTTAGGATGATATCGAAGAGATTCCATGCAGAAGGTGTCAGGAAACTGTTATGTAGATGCTAATTCTCTTGCTGGATGTTGTTTTTCTGCTCTCTCTCTCTCTCTCTCTCTCTCTCTCTCTCTGTCTCTGTCTCTAATTTTTTGTCGATGCAGAGTATAGCCTTGTGCTTTACTGATAACATAAAGAACAAATAAGTTTTGGGTGTAAATATTTGTCCCATTCAGTATGACAGTGAAAGAATGAGAGCTGAGTACTATATGGGGTTTCCGGCTAGCAAGATACCATATTCTTTAAATAGTTCTGTGTACTAAAATATATATTGGTTTTACCTGACCACCTTGGACTTGGAGTGAACTGTTCTTGTCTGCTGGATTTGGGAAGTGCTAAAAACCAAATACCACAATCACGTATGATATACTACAGAGTGTCTCAATTTAGTTACCTCAACTTAGCATATGGAATTCTTTTACAAGGACCAATATTTTTTGGTGGAGTATTTCTCCTATTTTCTTTTTTGAATGTTCATCTGCAGTTACGATTTAATTCTTGCCTTACTTGACCTGAATAAAAATGGAAAGAAACATTCAAATATTAGTTAGCAGCTCAAAATTTTTGGGCTATGTTGTTGATTGCTGCTCGGAGTTAACCTTGGATTTGGTGTCATATATGCTTTTTTTCAGTTTCTGTGGCCCCTCTTCATGGGTGATGGTTGTTGTTTTAGAATGGTTCTGAAATTGGGATGAAGGAGTTGCAAGTACAGTGCGTTTATGAGTGATGGGATTTTCAGTAAAAGTGTTCTTAAATTTTTTCAGATGGCCCATCCTTCAATTCCTGGCTCGTCACAACCACCAAGGATGATAAGAAAAGCCACCACCTTTGCAAAATCAAGCAATGACCAACCTATCGTCAACGATGAGCCAAGTTGGAGCACCATTAGCAGGGCCATCAAAGTGTGATCCTAACCAGGTTCCACGACAAATTCAAAATTCATCTCCTGTCGTGTTTGAAACTCGCCAAGGCAACCAAGCTAACCATCCTCTGGTACGACAACTACTATTTGTGCAAAGTTGATAAATCTTAAGGGTTTTTTTTCCCTATATGCAGCACTAGGTTATGCCAGCACATTCTTTCCTGTTGATTTTCCTTTCTGTATCTCTTGCTATATTTTGAATTTTATAATATTTATCAAGCTGGAAAATTGGAGTTGTTTGCACAAAAGTGCATGAGCATAAGAGTTGACAGCAACTTTTGCTTTGTTTTTATTTGGCTCTCTATCTGGGGAGTTCATTGGCAGCTCTTGCTCATACTACATTCTAATTACACTTTTGTTCGAACATAAATTACCCAAACTTGTCAGTACCCCAATCATAATCTCTTTAATCTCCACTCCACGAGGTTGGTAGGTTTTCTTTTATTCTCCAGTTACTGAACTTCCCAATTTTATGCAAATACAATTTATTTGATTCATATTAGATGATTAGACTTATGGTACATGAAGGAACTAGGACAGAACATTTCTTAGCCTGGCTTCTTAAACATGAACTCTCTAAAATTGTTGTTGATTTTATTATCAAAAAACATTGGTGTCGAATTCTTTTTTCTTTTTTTTTCTTCTTTTTTTTTTTTGGGGGGTACTGGAAATTGTTGTCGGTTTCTTGTGAAGCATACTCCTTGTTCTGCCCCTGGAACCATTTCTATGGTATTAAAAAAATGTTGCTGTTGGGCCTACATCTCTGGTTTAATTTTTATATCATTTGTAAAACTTTGCTACTGTTTAAGCATGGGGGTGAGATCTTTTACTTCTGATTAGATGTCCAAGGATCTGGAAAATGCTGATGCAAATGCAACGCAGAATGGCCCAAACACTGCTTCTTGCTTGGGTTTCCAGGAAACATGGTATAATACCTTATTTCAGCAAGCCTCAGTTTATGGAGTTGCTGCAGGATATTGCATCTCAGCTTCTCTACTTTCCATTATTAATAAATGGGCTGTTATGAGATTCCCCTATCCTGGGGCCTTAACTGCCTTACAGTACCTAACAAGTGCAGCAGGTGTATTCCTATGTGGGAGGCTCAAGTTAGTAGAGCATGATCCGCTTGACCTTCTGACCATGTGGCGATTCCTCCCAGCAGCAATCATATTCTATCTTTCTCTGTTCACAAATAGTGAGCTCCTCCTTCATGCTAATGTCGACACTTTCATTGTATTCCGTTCAGCAGTTCCTATCTTTGTTGCAGTTGGCGAGACAGTTTTCTTGCATCAGCGTTGGCCATCTATGAAAACATGGGCTTCACTTGCCACTATCTTTGGTGGAAGTGTTCTTTATGTTCTTACAGATTATCAGTTCACGCTCACTGCTTACATCTGGGCTCTAGCTTACCTGTTGAGCATGTCCATTGATTTTGTTTACATCAAGCATGTGGTGATGACCATTGGTTTGAATACATGGGGTCTTGTGCTGTATAATAATCTCGAAGCTCTACTGTTGTTTCCTCTTGAACTTCTTATAATGGGGGAACTGAAGAAAATAGAGCATGAAATCTCTGACGAGTCTGACTGGTACTCTTTCCAAGTGGTTTTGCCAGTGGGATTGTCATGTTTATTTGGCCTGGCTATCTCTTTCTTTGGCTTCTCTTGCCGAAGGGCGATTTCTGCTACAGGCTTTACTGTTCTTGGAATAGTTAACAAGCTGCTAACTGTGGTGATCAATTTAGTGATATGGGACAAGCATTCCACTTTTGTTGGAACAGTAGGACTATTAATTTGTATGTTGGGTGGAATCTTGTATCAGCAGTCTACAAGTAAGAAACCAAAAGCTGTGGAAGAAGCTAAAGCACAAGAGAGTGAAGAGGAACAACAGAAGCTTCTTGAAATGCAAAATAAGGAATGGAACAGCACTGAAATGGAAGTTACTGAGCTAGAGGAGAAATAAATTGAACTTGTATGAAGGCATTTTGAGTTTCCTTTCACTCTCTTGCTGACACTAGAGCAATCAGAGAAGTAGATGCGCTGATGTGTTTTCTGGCATGTACCAGTCCCTTGTCAAATTTAACTATAACAGCTGTTTGATGAATTACCAGGACCAACTAATCCAGAAAACTCTTTCTACAGACGTGGAGTGCCTGGAAGATTCTGGTTAGTGCTCAAGCTTGCAGACCACAAGCAACCAGTACTAAATTGACCGGTAATCAAATTGTTTTGATGAGTGACTGACTACTGTTTTGGTTGCTATTCTTGCAGTCCCATTGGTCTATTCGTTTGAAACATGAATCGCTTATTTTCACAGTTCATTTATTGTTTCTACAACAGTATATCGTTTTGTATCGAATACGGTTATTACTTTTCTACAAATTCCAGATTATTGTCTTAGAACTACTGGATCTGTATTTTGGAATCATCGTCATTCGTTGATACGACTCATCAATTTATTTTTTACCCTAATCAGTTATGATTCAGAAATGAAGTAATGAAATCATGGTCCATTCCACTACCCTTTGAAAGGAATTACTCCCCACAGGCGGACCAAGCTCTCGTAAAATGTTTGTTCTGACTCTTAAATTTTAGGGTATATGCAGTTTTCTCCCCTGAACAATAGTCAATATTACACTTACTCAATCACATTTGTGAATATACACTTTCCCTCCTGCTTTTAAATGTCGTTAATCAACTGTTAGTCAAAGTTATAGTTACCTTCCCTAAACTTAGATTGTAAAGTTACACCCTAAGGTCTTGAAATATGCATTTTTAATCATGCTTTTTTACACTCTAATAGTAACTTCTGAAATTTTATACTATTTTACATTTATAGGGAGGAAAAATTAATAATTTAAAATATTTATTAACTGTAAAAAATATTATATAAATTGAAAAAAATCATTTAATAAATTTCAATTTACTAGAAGACATTTTTCAGATAGTTTAATTAAGATTTTAGAAGTTACCATTAGACAATAAAAAAAAAAGTATGGATGAGGTGTAGAATTCAAAACCTTGGGGTGTACAATAACTTAGACTAATTGCTTACTAGCGGAGTTTAAAAAGTAAGGGAGTTGTTTATTTCCAAATGTTAAGAGGTGGTGTAATTATTCCCATGGTTGTTTGATGTATGTAATCAACCACAGTTTCAGTTGAAGTGCATTTTAGTTATTTTAGTTGCAATTAAGAGTTTTCTGCTGAAGTTTAGACTAGAGTAATATTGCAGCAAAGGCAGATGTACGATATCTCCACAGTTGTCTATGGTTCTTAAAAAACTGATAATAAGAGATATATAATTTTGTAATGCATCTCATTTAATTTTTTAATGGAGGTTATAATTTTCACGACATTCTTTTGAAAGAAAAAGAAACAAGTCACTTGTACCTCAGTAAAAATAAAAAGTGGGTCATTGTTTTCTTTATTAATAATACTACATTGCCAAAAGCCCTATTTTGGTCCCTCCACTTCCATGTTTCTTCCGACCTAGACCTTTGAACTTTTTTCACCACAGTTGTTTCTCTTCAGACATATGAAATGGTTAAGGCTAGTTTGACACAAGATATTGTTGAATGGTAAGAAGGCGAAAAAGAAATAAAAGTTTAGAGGCTAAAAGGCACTTCTGCCTTATGCTGGCATAGGCATCTTTCTTGCTATCTATCTCCTCAATCCATGATTAATAAGAGGAACATTGTATTAATTCCAACGACTAAATCTTTTCACAAGTTCCAATTTCTGCAATCTGATCCCTCAATTTCGTGTTGAGGATTTCCCAGATTCCGTAATAGAAGAGATTCAGTTCATAGAGGCTCTGTTCAATCTCCCACCTTTGCAGCGTCTCTGATCAGCAACCATTGACTCGAAAACATCCAAGAGGCCTTCCAGTCCCTCCTGATCCTCTCCTAATGCCTTCAAGCTGTGCACGATGCTCTCTATGGTTGACAAATATCCTTCCTTTGGCTGCTGCCTCACTTCACTATACAAACTCATTCTATCCACCTCCAACCTAAGATGCGGCAAAAGCTTCAACCAAGGATTCTCAGCATACATTCTCTTTGCTTTGGCCCAGGTCCCATCCAAAAGAATCAGGTTCTTAACCTCAAAATGCATCATCTTGACTTCATCAACCCCAACTGCATTTTCAGTAGGAAACAGAACCACTGATCCAGCGGGCACCTTGAGTTCAAACTCCTCGTACTCTTCAAACTCATCAGCTCCCTTCAACTTTCGAGTTTGGAATTTCTTCACAGTAAAGCCTTCTGACACGGCCAGCCATGGAGGTGCATTCCCCTGGAAGTCCTGCTTCTTCCCATCACTGGTCACCCCATATTTTCCTATTTTAGCAGTGAAAAATGTCATTTCTTCTGCTCCACCGTTCATGGCTTCATTCGAACCAAAACCATCTGCCAAAAGCTCTGAACTTGCCATAGAATTGAAATCTCCAAAACCACTTCTTGTAATTTCAGACCTGCTCCCATTTTCTACCTTCCAACTAGGCCCATCAAAGTCCAATTTTGAGGTTTCCCTCTCATCAGAAACTCGACCAACACAAGACCCTTCCAATGCATCCTGAACTGAACGCGACGCCGAGCTAATGACGAAGCGCGCTTCAAAAGAAACATCACAAACCGTTAAGACATTAAGATTCTTGAGCCCTAATTTGGCAATCCTAGTGGAATTAAGGTGGTGCTTTTTCTCCAAACTGTGCTGAAGAATAGTCACACTTACTGAATTACCGAGCTTTCTGGTCCGGAGCCGGGCGCAGAGACAGAATCGTGCGGGTTTCGAGCATTCTGGGCATGTTGGTCGCTTGGGTTTCGGGTGGGGCTTGCTCGCCGCCATTGATATGGCTTGAGAAGCTTTGGGTGCTCGAGGCGGGGAGGTGCGAGAACCGGATGAAACGGGTTGATGCGGATCCGGCAGTAGGTTCTGACCCGATCAGATAACGGAGAAATGCTGATCGAAAGAGGCAAGCAGAAGGAATTTTTTAATCTATGAAGTACTGGGTTACGAACGACGCGTGGGAAATCATACATGCTCGCCTCAAAAACCAGAGCTTCCCTTACTCGGCAGACATGAAAAAGCAATCAAGGTTTTCCTTTTTCTTGGCCAAGGTCCCTTTTGGCCCCCAAACCTTTGACAACAATCAGACTTGGCCCCCTAAATTAAGGCATTGGTTTGGGATTAAATAAAGTACATATTTAATTTATTATTTTTCTTTTTAGTAATTAGTGTTATGAAATTTGTTTATGGATCTGTAATTGAATGCTGATAGAAGCTGCCCTAAGCATTTTGGTCAAAATATGAGGAAGGAAAGTACATGTTTAGTATCACGGTAATTATGGAGGTAAATTTTACGATTAGATCCCAATCTTTAAAGTTTAATTGATTTGTTCCTGATGAAAAAAGAAGGGAAATCCCAGGTGCAAGAAGATGAGGCCGATTTTTTAAGTTCAAATTAACAAATTTTTATTGTTTTCTTAAGATGACAAGAAGACTTAATAAACCTTAGTTCTAAAATGAATTTTGTCCAATTCTTTTTGTTTCTTTTATATCCATAACTAGTTACGTACATTACGTTGCATTGGGATTTTGTTTTATTTTTTTAGTTCTTGAAAATAATATATACTAGCTTCGTACTGCAAAGGCAATAAAAAAATTGTCAAGGAATTAAAAAATTGAATTTCTAGCATGAGTCTAAACTACCAATATATAAAAGAATATATAATAATAAATCATGATTTCCCAAACTATTCGTGCAATTTAAACCTATTTGTCTTGATGTGTTAAGAGAGTATGCGTAACAGAAAGAAAAAAGAATACACAAAGTAGGCTAAGAGTAATTTTAGGGAGTAATAGAGCTTAAGTTCTTGAAGACGCTTAGCTTCAACTTCAAGGCCATAGTCTAATTAAAACCCTAGAGCATTAGAGTCTTTTCTCAACAAAGAGACCATATCTCATCGCAATATGTAGTTATGACCTTTCATCTTCTTCTCTATTAGGAGCACCTCCAAATTCCAGAACGCACATAAGCAAATCACAATAAAAAAAAACGGTGAAAGTATAGCGTATTAGTAAAATTAAGTACTTTTGTGGTTGCATTAGTTACCTTGTTCTTCCCTTTATTCGAAAGTTAGCACTGAGACAGAAAGTTACAGATGAAAAGATACTTTAGCCCGGCTACAATGTAGGGAAAAATAAAGAGGGAGAAGAAAAAAAAAAGAATACTGATTGAGTTTTTATGTAACAAAATAATACATTTATTCCTTAGCTTTATAGTATCTTGGCGATGTTATCCTATGTACTCTTGAGTTCATGAAAATGTTTCCATTTCAAATCATGTGTCCCATTAGTTTAATAACTTTAAGAATGAGTTTCAACTTTTAAGTTGTATGTAACATGATTATAGCCCTCACTAAATTTAAATGTGAAAAAAAAGTAAAGAAACAAAAACAAAATGGAAAAAAAGTAAAAAGAAAAACAAATAACAAAAGAATTGAAATGTACTCGGCTAACATGCTTACTCCTTCTTCATATCTCCATCCATTTCTTTATGATTTACTGAAGCATTTACATGGATTTAGGTGGTCCTCATGAAGAAAATTCGAAACTCCCCACCCAATTAGCTTCCAACAACTTGACATAGATGGATGTAAGCTACTATTACAGTTTACCCACCCTACAAATGAGGATATTGATTTTATACCCAAAGGGCAAGCCTGGCGACTAAGGACCACTAATAGGAACCTTTATTGTTTCAGAAGGTCGCATTTTACCTTAAAAGCCTGATTGGAATTTGCACTCATGCTAGTTAAAAGCTTCCTTCATAAAAACTAATTTCATAATTAAATTTCACTATAAAAATTATTTTAAAAATAATTTGATTATTTTTTAACACATTAATTCAAATTTTGGGATTTAACAAAATCAAGATTAATTTAAATTTAATATTGTATTTAACTATCTAAATTTAAACTTTGGATATAAGTAAAAAATTGCGGCTTTGACCGCTGCGTGTAACCACTATATTACATCAAAGGGTTAGGGATATATTTGATAAACCAAGTGCAAAAGTTTGTGAGTAACACACTAAAAAGGAAAGCATGCCACATGACAGCTCCACAATTGATCACTCTCATTAAGAAAAAGAAAAAATCACTCTTAAATGAATCTTCCTTTATATATATATATATATATATTACTCAAATATTTATAGAATAAATAAATAATTTTTTACTAGTTTACATACCTGGTATTCCCTCATGATTCTAATTTCAGTTTATATTTTTTTAAAATAATATATATAGATCTTATATAAATATTACTCCCTCCATTTCATAAAGATAGACCCTTTTACCTTTTTTTGACTAAAGTTTGATTTAAATATATTTATATCAATTTTTATTGTAAAATTTTTTTTAAAAAAATATATATTTATAAACTAAAGTTTTTAAGGTACTATTTTCATATAAAAAGTTTATATTTATATAAGAAATTTTAAAATAAAGAAAATAATAAATTAATTACTATAAATAGTAAAGATGACAAGTTTTGCTATATGAAGGTAATATTAAACACCAATATTATCATTAAACCAACAAATATTAAAATCACTAAATTCAGAGCAACTTTCATATGTTCCTAATTAAAAATGATTCTTTAATGTAATTATAACTCAAGTTTATTGAGCTTTTCTAACAGATAAATTAAGTGGATTAAACCATAACATAATCACCCTTAAATAGATTAAATCATAATTTTCCAAATAAGAAATTATAACCTCAAGCTTCAAATTTTGCATTCCACTGTAAAAATCCTATAATTTGAAATATTAGCTTGTTAATCTATGAAGATAAATTTGTGAGAATAATTTTGAATATTAGCCAGTAATTTATGCATTCCTTTTTAACCAACCAAAAATTTGGGAGATGCTTCTTTCTATTGGAATAACTTTACAATCATTACTTTCAATTAGGGGCTTAATCCCCGAACATAGTTATCCCAATGATAACTTTAGCTAAAACTTCATTTGTTTCAGCTTCCGTATAAAAAAATTGTATTTGGCAAGATAAAATTGTAAATTTGTTATAATGAACATAGCTATTAAATAATGCTCCATTTTAGAAAAAGTGGAATTTTCAAGAGTTGATAGTTTTAGAGGGTAATCACTAATCAAGTCTGATTATAAATATTAAATAAAATTATCAAGTTAAGAATGTTGTTAATAATAAATTAACACATTCTCAGATTAAGGATGTTGTTGAAAAATGTAATAGTTCCTTCTATTTTTTCGATAATCGTCTGTAGAATTCATCGTGCTGATCAATATTAAATAAATTATTAAAACTTTTAAAATTAATATAGCCATGAAAAAAATAAATAAATTTTAAATTTAAATCTTTCACATTAAATCGCGGTACATTATCAATTAAGCAAAAATTTGAATTACAGATTAGTAGATAAACCAACTTTTGTAGCTTGGTTATTATTAGATAATCCAAATAAATATTCAGATAATTGTTCAATCTTTTCGATGAGAAGAAATCATTTTAGATGAGATCCTATTTGTTTAAAATTGTATTTTTCTTAATTGTGGATTTGTTTAGATTTAAATTTATTTTTGAATTTTTAATTTAAATTTTAAGTAAAAGTCAATAATTATGACTTTGATTGCCATATGTTATCACTGTATTGTTTTATTTTATTATGATATCTTCGGTAGACTATGTATAAAATATTGCAATTATTTAAGGAAAGTTTTCTATGTGTTGTCTCTAAATTTCATCTGTTATGGGAAATGTTCGTCATGTCTTTCATTAATGCTCCTTATATATATATATTGTTTTATTATATTTTCTTTAATAAAACTAGGAAAGAAAAACAAATTAAGCGTCTTCAAATTTAAAATAGTTTAGGTACGTCCATTAAAAAAAAAAAGTTTAGGTACTAACCGTGAAACTAAATAATAAAGTGGTAGTAGTTGAAGGATTATTGACTTAACGAACCATTCCACACGCCAAGAAGCCGCAGATTTAGGAACTTTCTACACCTGAATCCTGAAAAGCTCAACGCCAAACAAAAAAAAAAAAGCCTGTTCTTCCACTTTCAGTACTACTTTAAATTTCAATTCCTTTTTCCTTCATCCTTTGGCTATTCTCTCTGTAATTTTCCCAAAAAAAAATAATCATCTTTCCCTGGGAAACCTGATTGTAGCAAGATGCACGATTTCTGTTTCACATTCCCTTACGCTTTGATCCTCATCGGCGGTGGTGTTTCTGGTTATCTTAGAAAGGGTAGCTCAACGTCGCTAGCCGGCGGGTTTGGAGCTGGGTTGGTGCTTGTTCTTGCCGGCTATTTGAGTCTCAAAGCTTTTGGGAAAAGGAAGAACTCATTTTTCGCTTTGCTTCTTGAGACAGGTAATGTTCTTTCATCAAGTTCATTTTATAAAAATTTCTTTTCCTCATTTGCTTAATTGTTTTCTTTTGGGTTCACTACAACTTGATCTGGGTTGCTTTAATTTTCTTTAGTTTTTGTGTCCATAATTTAGACTAGGAACAAATGAATGCGAAAAGTTGTATTGTTCAGTTCATTTCCTTTGTTTGGGTACATATTATGAGAGGTCAACGCCGGAGGAAGAGTTGAAAGTTGGACCTGGGATAGAAAGTTCAAAGCTAGGAACGTGAGGCCAAGCTTAAGTTGTTATGAAATGTTGTCTTTTTTACTTGGTGAATTAAGTGAAGTTTATGATTTAGTGCTCCTGTTGTGAAATTTAAGGAGGTATGATCAGGATGGTCCTTGGCATGTAATTTGCTTGATGCTCATGGCTGATAGTAGCTTGTGTTGTGATGATAATAGTTCTCCAACACCTTTAAATTTTAGTGCTTTAATGTCATATTGTCACTTATAAATCAGCTTAGTTTAGCCTTCAGTAGATTATGAAGGTCTAGCATATATTTGTTGAGGCAAGTGAAGAGCTGGGGGAAACAGAGTTTGGATGAAGCCGGGTGATAGAGATACTCAAACCGATGTGATGTTTGTTAATCACAGGGTTTCCAAGGACATCTGGATATGTTGATGTAGCATATTTCTGTATCAGTCTCTGAAGGTGTTCTATAAAAGTGACGGATTTTCTTAGCTTCCTTTTTGTCATGGTGAATTCCTTCGTTTTCACTTAAAATGACATAGTGATTCAATCCAACTTCGTCAACTATTCGTCATCGTTTGGTTTGAATCTATCAAAAAAGTATCAGCACCTGCTACCGATGTGGAATTCTATGCCCTCCTCTGGTGCATCACCACAGCCAACAAGTTGAGGAAGGGCCTCTTTACTATTAGCAATCTACCATAGGCCACGTATTTATTTTTGTACAGGATCTTCTAAATGGTTGTTGCTTCTGAACCTCAAAAATGCTTTAAGCTGGTGCCTCACATGGGAGGGATTGCCTCCTTGTCAACTAACAAATTGCATCCCTTACATGTTATGCATTGCTGTACCAGGTTCCTAAGACATTCCTTCTGTTTATTCACCTTTTCCACCCTATCAAGTGACAGAAGTTTCCTTCTATTTATATTTTTACCCCAACCGATCACAAACGAGGTGTCAACTGTCAAATACTGGCATAGATTTCAACTGCAATTGTTAACCTGCACAGTTGTAAAAGTTGCAGGGCTCTGAGTTTCCTGAAGTGATCATCTAATCTAATGATCAGGTAAATCTAAGCACGATAAGTCAGCAACCATTTGATCATACTAGATAGGAAAACTTCTAAATCTTATTCTATAGAACTCGGTTTCTTGGAAAAGATCAAAACAAGAAAGTTGTGTTAGCCTGCCTGGTATCACAAAGAAGAACAAGCTGGGAAGAAATTGTACGTTGGAAACCACCACTGCAGGGCCATAGAAGCTAGATGTGCAAATTATAATGCGAGACTGCATGTTGAAGTACAGTAACTGTTGCAAAAGCAAGAGGGTTGCACTCACGCTTCTAAAGTCTTATGAGTTTATTTACGTTGATATTAGGCACTATTGATGATGCCTTGATTTCTTTAACCTTTATGATTTAGCAAACTTGTTGCTTGCACTTAAGCAAAGGTGTCAGACCTCAATGATGGTCAAGGATTGTGGTGCCTCATCAAAGCTTGAATGGTTATAAAGCTTACCACAGATTATAGTCATGTTATGGATACTGTTTTTTCCTAGCATCTTCGATAGTTTTATCATGTATTCTTTTTGCACTTATTGCTATGCTGTATTAGCGGGTAGTGCATTGTAGTGAACCCCAAGTGCAATACGCCAACGGTGTCTGGCCATTTTATTTCCATCCATCATTTATAACTCAGTAAGCAAGAATTCATTGGTGCTAAAAATCTATTTTTCCTTTGTTGTATTGTCATGATCTGGTAACTTCGATGCCTGTAACCAAACACCACAACAAAATTTCTAGTCTGTCATTGCAAAGTGTCTTGGAACTTCTTATTGGGACTTTCTCCTGTTAACTTTTCTAGACTGTGCACCCACTTTAATTACTCCCATCTATCGGTCTAGCTCGAACTAGGTTCTAAATTTGCTAGTTGTTTTCTCTTTGTAACAGTTTGTGCTGCCGTGTTGGCATGGGTTATGGGTCAGCGTTACTACCAGACGTCAAAGATCATGCCTGCTGGTGTTATTGCTGGGATCAGGTATGTCAGGATGATCTAAGGATTTCTCTAGTATAAAAATTTTGTATGCTAAATATTGAGCATGTAATTACGAATTCCTTTTCAATAGTATTATAGATTATTCGTATTTTTTAGATGCTGAAATAATAGTAATCAACAATAAAATCTTGCAGTGTACCATTCTTCTTTCGTCTTGTCCAATTAGGTAATTTGCTTAACTTCACATGAACTTTCTGCAAAATTTGATTGTTTGGCACACCATGGACCTGCTAAATGATGGGGTAGCGCTGAGGGCAGCTGCCCTGTTCATTTAGTAAGAGGTGCATAATATTAATTTCTTCAAATATTTAACAGTATATAACCACCGCCCCAGCACCTCCCCACCCAAACCAACATCCTTAGTGTTAAACATAATATCTGCACCCACTGATGAATTTTTCTGATTCCACCCTGGCCTGTCATGTTGTTTAAGTGAACACGAGACTTCTAAACATGTAGCCTCCAATAAGGCAGGGATGCATAAGATTTTCAGTTCGTTTGCCATTCTTTTCGTCATGGGCTTATGTTGTTGTTTCTATGTCTGGCCTCCCTACCTCAAAGATATTAATCTAGTGATGTTTGCTGTGTTGCAGTGCACTTATGGCTGGATTTTATCTCTACAAAATCGCTACTGGTGGCAATCATATATCTGCAAAGGCCGAATGACAGCGTCAGAGTTCCAAGTTTCAGATTTAGATACTGTATTTGATAGTACTGTCAGTAGCTTCTATCATACCTGTTTTGTGTGCTAGAATGAGGCAAAAGACACTGAACTATTATTGGCCTTATTATGCAGATGAAACTTGTTTAGCCCGACCAAAGGTCGAACCCGTCATTGGACCTTGTGATCTTGCAAGGAATGTTATTGCAGCTTGTTATAATATTAGGCCCATTCCAAGATCCTTTCGAAGGACTCCCTCCTCTGAGGCAGTCCGGAAATGGGAAAATGTTAGTTGTAGTACCTAAATTTTAAAGAGAAATATACTCTGGTCCCCTAAAAAATGGGAAAATTATAAAAACCCACATGTGGTTTGATCTAAATTACACTTTATCCCATTTATTTTTAAAAACATACACTTTACCTCTTGTTTGTTTTACAGTGTCCGACAATAATTTTTTAAATCCTAATTTAAACTGTATGATAATAATGTTTCATTAATTTTAGGATTTTTGATATTTTTTTATAGCTAACCGACCTTTAAAAAATACTGATATGTAATTAAAAAATAAAATTTAAAAAATATAATTATAAGAGGGAAAGTATATTTACATAAATGAAAAACTAATAGTTTAAAACGTCTATTAACTATAAAAAAATGCTGGAGAGATTGAAATTATTGGAAGATGATTATCGTATAGTTTAAATACAGTTTTAAAAGTTGTTATTAGATAATGGTAAAAACATAGGGGGCAAACTGTAGGTTAGATTAAATTACAGGGGGGTTTTTTGTAATTTTTCCCTGAAAAAATTGGTAAAAAAATACTCTTTCCGTCCCATATTTTTTGCACTATTTTATTTTTTCACATACTTTGACTTGAATTTATTCATATAAGTATTTGTTAGAAAAAATTTTTAAAAAATATATTTAGAAACTATATATCTTGATTTATCATTCTTATATAAAAGTTCTTAATTTATATACTAAAATGTTGAAAATAAAAAATTATAGATTAATTGCTGAAAATGAATAGTTCAAAAAATATGGGACGAAAGGAGTATCTATTTTTACCTCATTCGGTCATACTTTATTATAATGTTTAAGGCCGAGATCTTTTACTGTTGTTGGATTTAGTAGATCGCTACTTGGTGGCAGTACCGCATTTGTCCAGCTCATAATGTTGCTGCTTCTTATCTTTCCTCTTACTCCTTTTAGTCCTTTCTATGTTTAACAAACCATGATGAGTCCATTGAGCTTCTTCCCATGCCCCTCTTTCTCTACCCTTCTGCTGCATTATAATCAGATTTGATTTGAGGAAAGCACGATCTGAGCACCAAGAATAGGACTAAAGGCGTTTTAAGCCCTCAAAACTCAATTGACTAGAATACTTAATTAACCTCTTAGACCACAAGTTGATCCAACTCATCCTTTTACCTTGGTAAAATAGTACACTTAAGCCATTTCTGTCCTTAGCTCTGTTGGGTAAAATGTGTTAAGTAAAATGGTACACTAAAACCATGACTCAACGAGAAAAGATACTTGATCAAGCAAAGTGCTTAACCAAATAAACAAATGAGATTCTACTTGTAGAGAATACTAAACAAACTGAAATATCTTAATATTATTGATAAAATGATTAAAAAAACAACCTCAGGGAGCATATTTATAGTCCTATAAAGGAAACATAAGTTGAAATAAAGAAAAAATTGAAAATAACATAAGTATTTATAGACTCTGTTAACCATCGGCCTATATACCACACAAGCATTTGTAGGAGCTGAGAATGCTTAAGGCCATTCATTGCAGTAAGACAGAGGTTGACTGTCTAATCTTGTTTCCAGAACCCAGGTACGTACGTAGATTTCTAGACAAATCTTGTTTGCAAACAACATAATTGGCACTCTAGCAAACTTGTAAGCCTCGCTATTAATAGAAAGTGTTAGGTTTATTGGTTCAAATCTAAGAAATTTAATGATTTCGGTTTTTGTTTAGAACTTAATATGATGTGAAAAGTCTCGTTCATGAACTCCTGGGGCGGGTCAATCGAGTGAAACCAAAAAATAAGATGTGGAAATAGGTTCTACACAACTCTTAACTTTCTGATGCCATAACTTGTATTATAGTTGTCAGATTACTATTATAATATGTAGTTTTGAAAAGAATTTCACGCTCTACAAGTGTTACCGTAACAAGGCTTTGCCCATGATAATTGTGTTTGACAGATTAAAATTTTATTATTTTGGGGGGGCTTTGGGCATTTGAAGTTTATGTCATTTTGGACTCTCTTAGTTAGTTTCAATTTCTTTCTTTATTTTGGCTTAAGTTTCCTTTGTATGCCTATAAATAGGTTAACTTACATTATTTTTGTTCATTCTCTAAATAATATTAAAATATTTCAATTTGCTTCAGCATTCTCTACGAGTGGATTCTAATTTATTTCTTTGATTTAGCACTTTCCTTGATTAAGTGTTGTTTCTCATTGTGTCATGATTTTAGTTGTCTTATTTGTTTAGAATTTATTTTTCCTATTTTGTTGCATTTGAGGTTTATCTGTAGCCTATAAATAGACATATTATAGTAGAGAAGTTAATATGGTGAATAGGCAAGATATAAGAATTTCCTGTGTTTATGTCAGATGATATTGCTGTAGTTACTTTTGTCACAATATAATAGCAATGATTTTTTGTTGTCGCAATCATTGTAGAATGGTCATAGATTGGGCCTTTGATTGGTCTTCCTTGGAGCATATGATGAATCTGCGACGATTTCTATCTATTACAATTTAGAGCATAGCAGGAAATTGTTAGAAATTCCCCATTCTATCACAGTGTTTTTGACACTAGTAGAGAAAAAGATTATCTTACGTATACAAATTTCATATAAGGTATGACTGAATAATTTGGGATGGGGTGTGCTTTTATATATAGTTAGGTTGTGTCTTGTTATAATTGCTTGTTATTACCTGTTAACTATTTCAACCAACTCTGCCATATTTTTTGTACAATACCAAAATTAGCATGTGGGTTATGTGTAGGTTATCAGCTTCACAATCCTCTACATAGTGCTTTTAAGGGCTAGCTTTCTCTTACCATGAAAAATTGCTTCATTAATTTCTATCTATCCACACGATATCCACATATAGATGTTTATGCAGGAAAATAGCTTAGATAGTCCTAAAATTTTTTCATTCTTTCTATGTCAGTCCTAAAAAATTTCATTTTTTAAGTGAGCCTTAAAACATTAATACCGTAATCATTGTTAGTCCTAAAATGGATGATGATCCGCATGTCAAACAGAATGTCTTATGTGGCCTTTAACTTCCGCTAACCCTTTCATGTTTTAGGACTCACATAGAAAAGTAAAATCTTAGGATTGATATAGAAAAAATGCAAAAATTTTATGATTGACTAAGCTATTTTTTCCTAAATCTCTTTGTTCATGTTGTCCAAACTATACATCTTGCCCTTAGCTCTCTCCTGCTTCACCTCCACCTCTTTCTATTTCTTCCTCATAGACTTCCTTTTCTCTGACCACTAGCTAGTCGTGGCCGTGGAGGGAGGCAATTGAAATCATCAAATTATTGGGCACAATCGGAATCAGACACTGGATCTAAATTCGAGAAACAATCAAAGGAGTTAGAACTAGAAATCACAGGAAAATATGCAGAGGTATGTTGAAGAGTTGGAAATTGCAGTTGGAATTGCCGCGGAGGACAACAAGAGTGGCCAAGTTTTGCCAGGGATGGGAGGAAAAAGGGGGTTTTTGTTTTTATGCTGACATGTCAAGGGATTAATGGAAAAATGAGGCTACCTAGGATATTCCGTTTGACATCTTAGCAGACATCCATTTTAGGACTCACAGTGCTTACAACGTTAACGTTTTAGGACTTACTTAGAAAAAAATTAAATTTTAGAATTGATATAGGAAAAAGGCAAAAATTTTAAGACTGACTAAGCCATTTTCCTTGCAATAGAGTATAGAAATGTGATGAACAACATAATTTCTTTATATGTGCTTGCTTCCAGAAATGTGTAGAGTTACAACTATCATATCTAGGGATGGCAATGGATAGGATGTGGGTAGGATAGTGTTAAACTTGCCTCCTATCCATTATGTTTAACACTTAATCTATATCATAATTGTCATCCGTCAGTTTTATAATTTTAATATCCATATTCTATCATTTTAGGGTGGCGTAGGATCGGATAAAAACTACCTACCCATTGCATAATTTCATAATAAAAAAATAATGCTATAATAGAGTGCCATAAAAAATTATTAAAATTGATCTTGCAAAAAAAAAAAGCAGTATTAATAATAAAAATAGAAATTGACTTAGCCATAGATCAATCATAAAGAATTTGGCCTAATCACATTAGTGAAATGAGCACATACTTAGCATTTGTACAAGCGCACAACTTTGTGAAGAAAAAAAAAATGCGAACCTTCCTTAAAGCTTTGCCCTAACCATTTTGGCTTGGTGTTACAATGATACTTAGTTCCGATTATAAGTAGTTATGTAAACTATATATATACGGGTAGGGTATGGGGTAGGTAAGCATAAACCCCCATCCTACCATCATCCACCATGTATAAAAAAAAATAAAATTCATATATGCTCTAAATCCATTTAATTGTAAAAAAAATCCTATCTATCAGGTAAGATATAGTTGGATATTTGTCGGGGTAAATATTTCGCTGACATCCCTAATCATATCCACGGCATATCCAATAATTTTTTGTTTTTAGTGTACAGCAGCAAGCTCGAGGGAGAGAGGTGCTTTGAACCTTAGTGCTTAGTCATACTAACAACCTTAAAACCATAAATTAGGTTTAGGGCACGATCAATAGTGTCGACTGCTAGAAGAATCAAAACCAAAAGTCCTAAAATAACTTGCAACCTTTCTACATTAACCTAATTTATTTTAACTTGAGTCAATTTAATTTAAAATAATATTTTTTCCTTTTTGTGACTTTTTTGTTTAGAACCAAGTTTATTTGAAAGTCAATATTATGTAGATATAATAACCCATTTAAAAATAAATTTTCATAATGTTATTAAATTTTTATAATTTTAAGCATTGAAAAAGAAAAATTCATAAAATTTAATAAGATTATAAAAATTATATTTTTAATAAATTATCATATCTATATAATATTCACTTTTAAATGAAATTAATTTTAAATAAAAAAGTATAAAAATAAAAATAAACTATTTTAAATTAAGCTTATTTAAGGTAAAATAAATTGCTGAACTCTGGTTGGTTTCAAAGGCCAAAGTCAGAACGTGAAGTGCCCAAGTAGACGCCGCCAGAGGTCTTACCGTCCGCCAATGAATAGTTGCCATGCGATTGAAAATACAACCTGTTGGCGAAACCCTCCAACTTTCCCACCGCCGGAACCGCCTTCCCGCTGCCGGACCTTCTTGAATCCAGAAACACAACTTGATCGCCCAACCTTGTCACCTTCGTCCACTGCCTCGCCGCCACATTGTACCTCCAAACGAGCAACCGGTCGGGGTTCAACCACGGATACTCTACAGCGAGTACCAGCAACAGATCTCCATCAACAGATTCTACTACATAAGATTCCCGACACGGCCGCCAAGCATAAACATTCCCAGAAAAAGAGTAGAAATTTTCCAGTTCTTCTTCACCCTTTAATGGCTCTATCTCGGTCAACATGTCCCATGTTTTGTCGGAGACATCCAAGTTGAAGACCCCTACAGTGCCGTATTTAAACAAGCAGTAGAAACTCCCTCCGACAAAGATAACATTCTCCACGTCTCCGGGAACCTTACCCACATCATATTTCTCCCAGTTCTCGTCCCCGGGGCCGCAGGCATATATCGATAAGCAGTCGCTGAAGCGGGAGAAAGCAACGAAAAGGCAATCGGGAGAAACCGGAGGACGGGAAAATTGAAACTTGAAATCGAGACAGGGTAGTTTCGGCGGACAGATTGTTTTTCTGGTGTAGGGGCTGTACAAGCAGAGACGGGTGCCGGTTTGAGTATCCAATCGATAAACGACCCACCCGAACTTCGCCATAAATGGCTCCGCTGTCCGTCGGTCATCTGCGCCGGGGAAGAGCTCATCCATCAACGGAGCTGGCTCCTGATGGCCGACGGCTGAGCAATATCTTCCATTACGCGAGATATTTGGCCAGTGGAGATAAATTGAATCGATTCTGTAGGTGATCAGCCACGGGAGTTGTTGATCGATTGAAAGCAGAGGGAAGAGTCTCTGAATCAGAAGCGCCGAGGTGTTGGAAGCGGCGGCGAAGCGAACCCTGCATAAGGGGGTGAATCGTCTCTCGATAATGTCGACCAGAATCTGATCCGGAAGATCCGTGAGCCGACAAACTGCTTCTTGTTCCGCTCCCCCATCCATGAATCGAATAAAAAAACAGAGTAACAAAGTTGCGTGCGTGTCTAAATATATTGCTTGTATGGTGTTTCTTAGTAGCCAAGAAATGCATATAGTATATATCATATGGCTTGATTAGTACGGCAAATCGGTTGTAATGTTGAATTATGGAAATTCAAACTCCCATATTTCTTCTTGTATATTTTTTCAATACTTTTCCCATGTCCATGTGGAGTGGCTTGTTAAAAGCCTAATTGGTTTTGGTCTGAAAGTCCTTCAAGGACTTGTTGCTGTGGCTTGCATGTAATTTTTTTTTTGAGAAAATTAGAGAATTAGAGACAGAGGCTAACGCAGGTGCCGCGAATGACTCGATTATTTTTTTTTTAGAATAATTTTTCTTTACATTGTGAGTTTTGATTTTGTAATTTGAGAAGTCATTATCTTAGTATTATGAGCATCAATCTGCGAGTATTGGTACTTTAAAATGTTCGTGGTGTGAAATTTTTTGTAGGAATCCTAAAGTATTAAATTTCAAGTTTTTCTCAAATTATTGTGATCGAATTCGAGTTTATGTAATAATTTGGATCATGTATGTTGTAATATTTTTTTTAGTGGATTGCTACTAGTTTGTTTTTGGTGTACGCACAAATTTTGCGTGTAAAAAAAAATTACACCCTGAAATTAATTGTAGCACAAATTACAATATTAAAATTTAGAATAGAGATTTTGGGGGATCGACTCTCCAGCGTACTTCTCACGTGCACAATCCTCTGATTAACGCTTCGAGCTTTTGGTTGAGACACGAACGGCTTCTTCACGAATATGGATTCTGGACTTGTCTTGCACGAACACGAACCGAGGTCCTTACCGCTTCTTTCGGTGTAAGATTTTTGTTGTACTCCTTGGACTTGGGGGATTCGGGCAATGTCCGCCGCTTTCTTGCCTCTTTCCTTGGAGTTTGACTTGTCGCAGCACAGAAACGAATTTTTCACGTTCCTCGCCGCTTCCACCGGATCTGGACTTGAACTTGATGCAGTGTTATCTCGCGTTCTTCACGTTCCTCACCGCTTCTGTCGGATCTGAACTTGAACTTGATGAAGCACCGTTTCGCGTTCTTTGCGTTCCTCACCGCGTTCTTCGAATCTGTCCTCGAAACTGGGATTTGATCTTCTTTGGAGTTGATTTCTTCTTTCGCCGGGCATTTGTGCTTGATCAGCTTGAAGAACAGGAGAAAACTTTTTGTAGAGAGATTTCTCTTCCTCTCTAAGTTTTTGTCTCTCCAATTTCTTCTTCTCCTCTCCTCTTTCTCCTTCTCCTCTCCTTTCTTCTACTTTGGCTTTGGGGACCTATTTATAGGTGTAGGAAGGAAGTGATTTGGTTCAAGAGAACCACATGTGACAATTATCACATATTTATCTCTTGTATTTTTCTTAAGAGCAAATAAGTATGATAATTATCTCTCATTAATTATCCAGTTTATTTAATTTAAAAGGATAATTAATGGAGCATTCTAGAATGTTCTAGAATATTTGAGCAAAATCATGGGCTTTAATCATTTTGGATTTTAAGGCCCAATTTGCCAAAAGTGAACTTTGGCCAAAATGGCATAATGAGTCTTCATTCAAGGCCTCCAAATTGTATGCTTTTGGGCTCCCAAAATTGGGTTTCTTGAATTTGTAGTTCCCAAAATTGATGGACTTTTGAATTTTGGGCATCAATTTGGAAATGGGCTGGACAATTTAAATTGGGTTTAATATTTTTTAACCCAATTAAATTTTGATGTCTACAAATGCCCCCTCAAGATTATTTATCTATACACTTTTTTTGTGTAATAAATAAAATAATCTTGATTTTTTTTATGAGAAAAATTTGTTATGTCATTCAACATGTGAGAAGAATTTTGCCATGGGACATGTCCCTGGTTGCACCAACTTTGGTCTCCTCCATGAAGTATATTTCCAATTTGGGTAGGAAATAATATTTGATTTGAACTCCAACATCAAATAAACTTGACCTGAAGTAGGAGTTGAATTTACATTTTATTTTGTGACAAATATATGGGTCAGAGCAGAGTTTTAATTCCATTAGGATTTGATCTCCTAGCTTAATTAAATTTTGCAAACCCGATTAAACGAAACCAATAGCTTGTATAAATTTGACATCAATTTACGATTTTTAACCGGTCAGGTACGCTTCTCTTTTCTCTTCGTGCTACTTTTTTTTTTTCTTTTTGGCTGCTGGCTTCACTACGTCCGATTTTTGTTTCTGTGTAGTTCTGCAATTTTTTTTTTTTTTAGGTTTCATCTCTTCATTCAGTCAAGCAAAATAGGCATGGCAGATATGTCAACGTAGCTTTTTACTTTTCCATGTGTAGTTTTTTAGCAATCTTTGACTCAGCACAGGATCAACGAGGCATCTTTGCTGCCACAAAAATTTTTTTTTTGCTGACAGAGACGTCTTTTTTTTTTTCGCTTTTTGCCTTTCTTTTCTCTCTTGTTTTTTTTGCACACATGTATTGTCATTTCGGTAATTCTTTTTTCACCTCTGGTAGTTTTTTTTTTTTTGTCTGGAGTTCGTCTTTTCTTTTCTTTCTTTTTTTTTTCGGCTGGAGATGTCTATGCAAAATTTGCCGGAATTGTTTTTTGTTTCTTGCGTTTTTTTTTTTGTTGTTCGTCCCCTTCCCTTTTTCTTTCTCTTTTTTTTTTTGCAGGAATAATTTCTTCAATATTGCTGAAGCTAACTTTTTTTTTTTTAGCAAAATTTCTTGGTGACTCTTGGGTACTGTGGAGATTTGAAGGCTTAGGTATAGATCGTCTCCAAACTTTGATTTTGGATTTTTCGATCTTTCTGAATCCCGAGGGCGTAGACGAACCTTTTAGGTTTTAAGGCGAATCTTTTCAGCCTTGTCTTTGTGCCTCTTTTTTTTGGATCACGGACCGCCTAAGTCCTTTTGCTGTAGAGTGATCGTCGTTGCTATTGCTGCTACGTCAAGTTTCTTCTCCAAGTCAGATATTTTGTTGCAAGATGGCTGCCCCGAAGGTGCGTTCAGAAGTTGTACCAGCTTCCAGGCCTGTGAAGATTGATTGGATTGCTGAGTCTAACGATGACAAGTATTTGATACTTCCAAAGGCCACCGTGAAGCCGCGTTCTGGAGGTGATGTTGGCCCAATTAAGCTTGTCGTTCGCTATCCTTCTGTCGGTTCTTATGCCGTGGAGCACCTACACCGCGTTGAAGAACCGAGCATGCCGAGGCTTAGTGAGTATCCCTTGGAGAAGGATATGGTTCCTGGAAAAGTTGTCTTGCCAGATCGTCGACCATCCTTGTGCTTTCTCTTGTCTCATGTGAATGTTTATGATGTTCCAAGGCCGCATGTGGCTGAGCTCATTTCCTGTCATCAACTGGAGTGGGGCTTTTCCCTTGATTCAAGATGTGAGATTCAGTATTTGCGTGGTTTCAGGAAATGGACTGTCGATACTTGTGGTTTGCTGCGGGTGAATGGGCTTACTGACTTAGCTTCTACTGTCAGAGTTGCGCATTTTGACTACCATCGGCCAAATGGGATGTATCATGCTTTGGTTGAGCCTTGGTTTCCTGGCAGAAATACTTTCATCACTTCAGAAGGTGAAATCGGCATGTCGCTCTGGGAGTTGCGTGAGATTAGCGGCCTTTCCGTTCAGGGAGAGTATTACGAAGAGGTTGTGCCAAGCTACACTGAGCTCATGGATTGTACTATGGATGGCTTGCCGGAGACTTGTATGTACCTCTTCAAGGCTTTCTCAGAGATTGCTTCTAGCAAGAACAAAGATAGGCTTTCGCATGTTGATTAGATTGATTTTTGGTTTAAAGTAAAGGATCCTATGCCCAATCCTCGTGCCTCTAAGCAATATCAGGTGGCGACTCAAGTGAAGTATGATCGTAGCGGCCGATGCACTAAAAGTCCGTAAATCAAGAGACCGTTTATGATGGCTTCCCAAAACTCTGATTTTCCATTTGATTTGCCGGCTTTCCCTAAGCTTGGGTGTCCTACTTCTCCAAAATTTCGTGATGAGCTCAAAATTGCTGCTTACTTGGCTTTATGGCTTTGCCGCTACGTTTTCCCTTTCAATGATGACTTACAACCTGGAACTTTTAAAGCTGCATCAAAGATGGCACAGGGAGTCACCTTTAGTTTGGTACCTCCTATCCTAGCATGCATTTATAGAGGGCTCTCTGAGACTGGGCAGCTTGAAGGAGAGTCTCGTGATCTTAGCAGGGTGAAAGTAGCATTTCCTGGTCATTTTCTTTATGCTTGGGCTGGCTTGCATTTTCCACGGGGAGTTTATGAAACCTTGAGCAAAGATTTGCCTCGTCCTCTAATCCAGAAGATTCGTGGAACCTTAAATGCCTATCAACATTGGGAAGATTCTACTGCTGACTATAGGTCTTTGCTACGTGATGGACTTCCATCTCGTGATTTCTCATGGAATCCTATGCCAGCTTCAATAAATCCAGGAGAGCGTGCTCATGATGGGAAAAGAGGGCAAGATACCGCAGAGTTCATGATAAGCCTTCGTCCCAGGTACTTGACATATCGTTCGGAATAATACCTTTATCTCGGAGTACTACAATCCTTATCGGTTTGCTCGGCAGCATGGCTTTCTTCAGAGGCTTCCTGGCGACCCAAAGCTTACTACTCTTCCTTCTTGGCTTGACTCCTTATATGAAGCGTGGTTGTCTTTG
>SMDT01001932.1:0-63190 GCA_005392925.1 Aquilaria sinensis | reverse complement strand
CAATTGCAAAATTGCTCCTAGCACGTAACATTAGTGGCAAATTTGCAACTAAAAAAATCATTAATGGCGAAAATTTGCTCCATTGTAGGAATTTTGCACCTTCTCCCTAGGAAGGAAAAATACCCGAGATAATGGTTGTCTTTAAAGTAAATCTTCCTATGGCTTAGGTGAACCATTCTATGAAGCATTTTCCTTTCTTCCATGTTTTGTCCTTTCTACCAAACATAGCCTTAATGTCAAAGCTCCTTTCATGCCAAAGAAAAAAGACACCCACAGAAACACACAAAGAATACAATGCATCAGTTTCAAAAAGCCTCTCCCTGTGGTGAAGCCAATTTATGCCACACAGGGACACAACGAACAGAGGAGAAAATGGATAAGCTTGGCATGATTACATGAGATATCTCTTCAGTGAAATTTACTACTGCATATTCCAAGATGAGACACCAACAAGGAACATTATTCTGCTTACGATGGGAAGGAGAACTCAACTTTAAAATAATATAAACATACAGTATCCCTGATGATGTGAAATGGAATTGAAGATAAATCAATCAGCTTGTTATGCCAGAGTAACTTCTACTTCACAAAAGAAAAATGCCCCATTAATAATCAACTCATTAGTTTCCAAGAACAACACTTAAACAACCAAAAAGCTATAAAAGTGTTTGCTACTTCCCTTTCCAGTAGCTCGCAATATAGACTTAAATTAGATGCAAAAGATAACCAACCTCTGCATGAAGCTTCTCCATAGGCATCCATTCACCAGGACCACAAAGATCAGATAGCACAGTAGCAACAGAAGACACCACATCCTTTTCTTCCAACTGCATAAGTTGTTGATTATCAGATTCACGATCAAATCTTGATCTTCCCTCTCCCTTCATTTCCATTGGAACTAGTAACAACATCATGTCCACAACATGTTATTTCCATAAGATGATATGATGAACCATTTCTCACTGTAACAAAATTTCAAAGTTCAAACATGTTTCCAAGCAGAACTTGCAAGCTTAAATTTGCCTTAAGTTTGCACAAAACTGTGATAAAGGTTCTGACAGGGGGCAGACCTGATTGTACAGGAACATCAAAGAACCTCAAAGCAGATAAAATTTTCAGGTCACTTGTAAATGAACATTAACCGTGGTTGAACTTCAAGTGGGTTGAAAAGAACGGGAAAAACTTAGAAGAATAACATGACAACTGGATAAGTTCCGTCTATCAGTATTTAACACATAGCCGTGATCAGCCTATCCTCTTTAACATTTTTGGTTCATTTAGGATATAGGACAGAGGAGGTTTCAGATCCTCTAACCTATCATTAACAATTATGGATTACTGATCAATCGAAACTAATATGTTGCTAGAACTAACAGAGAAACAAAACGATAATGCTCCTTAAGTCTCAAATTCAATGCAACAGGAAGAAAACATCATAACAATTCAGTATCACTGAAGAAAGTAAACCTTGTATTCTTACTTCCTCAATTCAACAAATAAAGTAACAAGGCCTTAAGCAAAAGAACAGACAAGTACTAGTAGTAGTAGAAGAATTCCAAGAGCAAATCACCGACCCAAAGCGCCAGAAATGCCCGACTTTCCTCCAGAACCCGGCCCGGCACCGGCACCGGCACCACCATACCAATCCTCCCTTCTGACCTTCTTCCCGCCGCTCCCAACATCGTCCTCATCTTCCCCGTACTCCTCCTCATAATACTCCCTGCCACGAGGCTTTTTGGAACCCACGGCTGAGACGGGCAAGGGACCCGGAACCCTCCCCGCATCCGACCCAGAATGGTACCCGTAATGGCCAGGCACATAGTGCCGGGGCCCGACGGGCCCACCGAGAATGCTTCGAACGGGCAAGAGGAAGTAGAACTCCTTGTCTCCGATCTGAAGGAGGTCCTGCGAATCGAGTTTGATGGGAGGGCTTCCTGGGAGGTGCAGGACGCCCTCGACAAGGCAGCCGTTCTTGCCGAGGACCTCAAGGGCGAAACGACGGCGGGTGAAGTCATAGAAGATTCGAGCGTGGTGGCGCGAGATGTTCATGCCGCCACCGAGGCTGGATAGGTCGACGTCGACCGTCGATTTCTTGGAGTTCCGGCCGAGCATGATGGAGTAGGTCTGCATATAGTACTCGAAGTCCTCGCCTTGTAGCTTCGCGAACCCGGCTTCGACGTCGCTTCCACCAGTGGTTCCCATGGCCGGAGGATCTGTCAGGGATCAGCAACTGGCCGAAGATATCGAATTGGATTGAGAAGGGAATTGAAACATTTCTCGGCCTGCAGGGCGAGTAAGGCTTGTTTGGGAATTGGGCATCATTATTCGTCTCGTCTAACACTCACCATAACCCCCTAAATTATTTCTTTAATTTAGAAAATGAAAACATACATTTATTTCTTACTTATAAGGCATCAAGGTCAGGTAGCATTACGGAAAGGAAAAAAAGATGTTATTTAACAGTCCATTATAATGACGGACGCATCACTGTCCATCCGAATCCAATATCCAATCATAAATTGCATGGAAAAGTTCAGGGCCTTGAGTAGGGAATTTTAAGTTTGATCCAAAGTCTTGTATATGAAAAAGACCTAACTTGGGAGGTGAGAAACTCTCGCTTTGATACCTAATAATACCTCAAAAAAAATTAGTCTTCATCTAGCAGGTGCATAAGAGCCTTAAATGAGCCAAGGCACCATACCAATCCATTAAGGTAATTACCTATCGCCTCTCTCACCACATACTTCCTGCCAAAAGCGTGGACGAGGAACCTGGCGCCATCCGAAGGAGGCGCTAACATGGACCTCGGAAGGAGTGAAGCCGAACGCCCCGAACCCACGACCTCGGATAGAACGCCAGAAATGTCAGAAATGTTGCCGGCTCCCTCGGGGGACCGAACGGATCGCCTTCGGGGATAAAACACCAGCTATTGCAAGCAGGAGAGACTCTCCCCGAAGGCGGAACCCCCGAACCAGGGAAATCCCCGAACCGCGGGCATAATCCCCGAAGAAGGGCATCCCTACCAAAGGACGACCTCGTCCAGAGGACCTCGGGAGTACGGCATGAGCATTTAAGGAGCCTCTGACATGTCGCCCACAGGCACTACACGCCGCCTCAAAACGGCGGTCTGACGCGCCGACGCCGTTCGAGTCTTATCACAACCTGTCTCAGTCCAAGACTCAAAGAGCCTATAAACGGCTGCCTGTCCCCTACGCCCGAAGGTATAAAAGACATCCGACCGAACACGTGTCAAAATATTAACGGGCTGGGTACTCCTATAAATACCAGGAAACATGTCCTGGCAAGGGATTGGACCCTCTTTCCCTGAGAAAACACGCACAGGCAAGGCCATCTTTCCCCTAGTGTTCCTCCTTTACCTCCACTCAGGGCACTGACCTGGGCGTCGGAGGCTCCTCCCCGGAAAAGCACTCCGGGGACCTCCTAACCCTCTTTTCTGAGCTTTTCAGGCATGCCCTTCTGGGAAACCTTTGCACCAGACGTTCTGCCTCTCAGGAAGTCCCTCCCGAAGTCACAATGTCACATGACGAAGATGCTGCTGGCATCATTTGGCGCCGTCTGTGGGAACCCACCCTCAGGTCGCCGTTGTGGAGACTCGGCGTTCTAAGGACAAGGGACTTCTGAAGTCCCCGTCCGCGCCTGAAGTCCAAACGGCCGCTGAGCAAACCCTACCAGGGACTTCCTCGCCTGAGGAAGAGCGTCCTCTAGTCGTAACCATGAGCTTTCTACGCGACTTCCAGTGTTCTATTGTAGCTGAGGTGACACAGCAAATAGACCGAAGGTGGCCACAACCAACTCAAGCCCAAAGGCCCCCCTCGCCAGTGCGCCCTCGGGAGAAAAGCCCGAAGTCAATCTATCGCAGTTCGGGGAGTGGGGACCCGCGCGATGAATCCTCGACAGAAAATATACCTCTCGGGGCACGGCCTGCGAGGCAAAGGGGGTACGAGCGGCCAAAGACTCCTCACCAAATGAGCTCGCCACCCGAGGCGAGGTCGCCATCCCCTCGGGTCCGAAGCCAGTCGACAATGAGGCATCGACAGTCACCCTTCCCAGAGCACCAGGACGAAGGGCCCAGTGCCACGCTCCTCATGGAGAAATTGTTGACAAGGTTGGAGAGAGTAGAGAAACAGGTAGCTCGGAAGCCGATCTGGACTAGGCTATCTGATAATTTTGCTGGGGATGAATCGCCATTCACTCGGACGGTGGTCGAAGCGGCCATGCCGAATGACTTCCGGGTACCTCGGCTAGAAACTTATGATGGCCGAACTGATCCACAGGCTCACCTAACCAAGTACAAATGCAGCATGATGATGCACGGTGCTGATGATGCCACCTTGTGCAAATGCTTTGAGGTCACACTCACAGGACCAGCGACAGCATGGTACAATTCGTTGGCTCCAGGAACCATCAGGGAGTTCCAGGAGTTGTCTACAGCCTTTACACAGCAATTCATTGGAAGTCGGCCGACGGCGAAGATGCCTGTCCAGATGTTCGACATAGCCCAGAGGAACGGAGAAACCATCCGTGACTACGTCGAAAGGTTTAACAGAGAAGCCCTAAGTGTCCCAGACTTTCGGCCCGAAATACGCATCCTCGCCATGATACGGGGCCTTCGGAGGGACTCACAGCTATTCTACGAATTTTCAAAGGACCCTCCGGACACGCTTGGCGAGTTCTACCGAAGGGCTGAGCAGCACATGACAGCCGAAGAGCTGAGGATGGGTGGACCGAAGACCGATCACGCCCGCGCCGAAGGGTCCAGCCAGCAAACGCGGTATTCAACCGACCAAGCAGGACGACCTCGAAAGATTAGGGGAAGGAAACCCCCAACCTTCACACCCCTGAGCACTACGAGGACCAACATCCTCATGATGATGGAGAGACAGGGGACCCAGGTTCAGCGGCCAAGGGCCATGACCGCTGATAACAAAAAGAACATGAAGAAGTTCTGCCAGTTTCATCGCGACCACGGCCACGACACCGAAGACTGTTTTCAATTGAAAAAATACATAGAGTCGCTGATAAAACAAGGCCAACTTCGACGATACCTACGAGTGCCGTCCCCGAAAGGAAGGAAGGAGGAAGAAGGAAAGCCAGACGACGAGGACTACGACTCCGACAGACGGAGGAACCGGAGTCCGAAGAGGCGCCCTCCACCCCCGGCGGGAATAATACAAACGATCACGACAGGGCTTCCATCCTCGGAAAGAAAGAGGAAGGCCAGAGAAATATCAGTGATGGAATACCAGAGTCCGATGAAGAAGCTGGCCCGCAAGGATGGTACCACTGTCATCTTTCCCCACGACGATCCACTTTTGGTCATGGTGAGGATAGGAAACTGGGACGTCAAGAGAATGTTGCTTGACGATGGATCAAATGCCGACGTCCTGTTTTCACATTTGCTGCCAAACTTGGGTATATCAAGCAGCGATCTCAAGCCCGTCACTTCGCCTACTTTCGGGGTAGGGCCATCCGAACTGCCCGTCCTCGGTTGGATTGATCTTCACCTAATGATGAAAGGAACCTCAGTAGACAGGACAGCTGAATTATTCGCCTCCACAATGACAAGATTTATTGCCATGGATGTTCCTTCATCATACAACGCCATCCTCGGGAGACAAACACAGGGAAATCTGCACATTCGCCCTAATGTAAGATACTTAACTGTCATCTTTGCCACCAAGGGTGGAGACGCAGAAATTTTCATTGATCAGGGCGAAGTAAGGAAAGTGTTCGTCAAGGCACGAAAAGCTCCAACAAGCAACTCCGCAAAAACTATAGAGGCTTTGCCAGGAGGAAAGACAAAGAAGGGCAAGGCAGAAGATCCCGCAAAGATAGAAATGGAAGAAGTAAAACTTGTCCCGGGCCGAAATACCCGAATAGGGAAAAATCTGGCCGAAGGTGACAAGAAAAAACTTGTATCCTTTCTACTGATGAATAAAGACCTGTTCGCCTACTCGCCGAAAGATATGCCGGGGGTAGACCCCCGCGTAATACAGCATAGTCTTAAAGTAAGTTCGGAAGCAAAACCTGTCCGGCAAAAGCAACGAGGCATCTCAGTCCATAAAAATAATTTTGTCAAAACCGAAGTCTAGCGCCTATTGGATGCTGATGTAATCAGGGAGGTCAAGTACCCCGAATGGCTAAGCAATGTGGTGATTGCCACAAAAGAAGGGAGCAGTAAGCTCCGAATGTGCATTGACTTCAGAAACTTGAACGATGCTTGCCCAAAAGACTCATATCCTCTCCCACCAATAGACCAATTGGTAGACTCAACTGCCAAATACGAGCTCCTGAGTTTCCTAGATGCCTTCAGTGGGTATCATCAAATAAGGATGGACCCCGAAGATGAGGAGAAGACCGCCTTCATCACCATGGGTGGAACGTATTGTTACATCAAAATGCCTTTCGGGCTCAAAAATGTAGGAGCTATGTACCAAAGGTTGATGAGCAAGGTCTTCAATAACCAAATAGGGAGGAACATGGAGGTCTATGTCGATGACATGATAGTCAAAAGCAAACTGCCTAGCGACCACGTCGCAGTTTTAAAGGAAACTTTCCACCAGCTCAGAACCTTCAGGATTTGCCTAAATCCTAAAAAATGCATCTTTGGTGCAACCTCGGGAAAGTTCCTTGGGTACATGGTAACAGAAAGAGGCATTGATGCTAACCCAGAAAAAATTAAGGCTCTACTCAAATTCCGAACTCCCGTTACAATAAAAGATATACAAAGACTCACTGGAAGGATAACCTCTCTTAGCAGGTTTATTTCCAGATATGGAGACCGGTGCCGAGCATTCTTCAAAGTCCTCACTAAGGCAGCAAAAAAGGAGGGCGACCCCGGAAGCAATGATCATCCTTGGAACGAGGACTGCCAAAAGGCCTGGGAAGAGCTCAAAATCTACTTAGCCCGCCTGCCCACTCTGCGACAACCTCGCGAGGGAGAGCCCCTCGTATTATACCTCGTCGTCACAGAAAAAGCAGTTAGCTCGGTCCTTGTAAAGGAGGAAGGGCTGAAATAGTGGCCGGTTTATTACGTAAGCAAGTCCCTGCACGGTGCCGAAGTCAGGTATCCTTTGCTACAAAAAGCTATATATGCCTTGGTACTGGCAGGAAGAAGGCTACGACCATATTTCCAGGCTCACCCTATCATCGTCCGAAGTAGTCTACCTTTACGAGACGTCATGAAGAAAGTTGATCATTCGGGAAGGCTTTCCAAATGGTGCATAGAGCTTGGTGAGCACAACATTACCTATGAACCTCGGAAAGCCATAAAAGCTCAAGCTCAGGCAGACTTCATCGCCGAAGTACCCATCACCGAGGATAGCCATTCGGATCCTGGCGAAGGTGAGCCAGAATGGACTTTGTATGTAGACGGAGCCTCAGGGTCCGAACACCAGGGAGCCGGAGTAATTATCAGAGGTCCCGAAGGTCTGGAAGTAATGAAGGCCATCAAGTTCAGCTTTAACGTCACCACCAATATGGCCGAGTACGAAGCTCTCATAGTAGGGTTGCGCCTAGCCAGAAGAATTGGTGTAAGAAACCTGAAAGCCCACAGCGATTCCCAGCTGATAGTTCGACAAACAGCAGGGGACTATGGGGCGAAAGACCCAACCTTGGCAAAATACCATGAACTGGTAGCGAAGCTCATTCGGCAGTTCGACACCATACGAATCGAAAATGTGCCTCGTCGAGATAATGCCGAGGCAGATTGCTTGGCGAAATCAAAAACATGGACCGAGGTACTAAACCACCCAAGCATCGCAGTGCTGAGCATGGTAACTTCGGGAAAAGGCTGGAAAGATCCGATAAAAAGATATCTCGCAACCAATACACTCCTCGATGACCCCAACGAAGCTGCAAGATTGCGAAGACGCTCCGGTCATTTCTTCCTGATTGGAGAAGAATTATATCGGCAGGGATATGCAAATCCACTATAGAGGTGTGTTGGCGAAAAGGATACTAAAATGATCATCGAAGAAGTCCACGAAGGCGCTTGTGGTTCGCATATTGGAATCGATGCCCTGGCAACGGTGATACTTCGCCAAGGATACTTTTGGCCTACCCTGAGAAAGGACGCTAGACAGTTCATCCAAAAATGTGGTAATTGCCAAAGATACGCGAATATCCAAAGGACACCCTCGGAATTGGTAACTTCGGCTGATTATCCCTGGCCCTTCGTAGTTTGGGGCATAGACCTCATTGGGCCACTCCCGGCAGCACCTAGAGGCGTGAAGTTCTGCGTAGGCGCAGTAGACTATTTCTCTAAATGGGTTGAGGCAGAACCCTTGGCAACTATCTCAGCAAAAGATGTGCAGAAGTTCGTATGGAAGAACATTGTATGCAGGTTTGGCATACCGAGGGTACTAGTAGCCAACAATGGGTCCCAGTTTATAGACAAAGGCTTCCAAGAATTCATCAGTGACCTCGGAATAAAATTGCACTTCGCCCTAGTAGCTCACCCCCAAAGCAATGGACAAGTAGAAGTATCTAACAGGACTATCAAAGATGGTCTGAAAAAGAGGTTGGGGGAAGCAAAAAGGAAATGGCTAGGAGAGCTCCCAAATGTGTTGTGGAGCTACCGAACAACACCCCGGAGAGCCACAGGGGAAACACCGTTTTCGCTCGTTTTCGGAACTGAGGCTATCATCCCAATCGAGGTATTGCAACCATCGGTACGAGTGCAAGTGTTTGATGAAAGGGGAAATGACCTCGGCCTGAGAACCAAGCTTGACCTTGTCGCCGAACATAGAGAAATAGCGGAGCTGAGGAGAAAAGCTTTCCAGCAAATAGTGGCCGCGGCTATAAACTTGCGCGCCAGGCCAAAAGAAATAAAGAAAGGGGACCTCGTTCTCCGAAAGGCAGAATTTGGACCCCGAAGGACATCCCACGGAGTACTTCGCGCAAATTGGGAAGGTCCTTATCTGGTACTAGCCGAAGTGCGAAAAGGAGTTTACAAGCTCGGCAACGCCGAAGGCATAGAATTAAAAAATACATGGCATTTGGATGCCTTGAAAAAATTCTATGCTTAGGATTTTGGTGGGAAAGTTGTATTGCACAAGTTATAAAAATTTCTGAGTACAAAAGACTTAGCCAAAATTCTTGAGCGTAAATTATACAAGTTAGAATTTCACGAGGGCGATCACCGGGATAAGCGTAGGTTTGATTTTCCGAAGTCTCTTGAGCGAACGTGTTCGGGACAATGGGAAATGGAGAATCTTACAAAAATTTCTAAGTACAAAAGTTTGCAAAGCATAGATCTGATTTTCCGAAGTCTCTTGAGCGAATGTGTTCAGGACAATAGGAAATGAAAAATCTTGCAAAAGACTTAGAAAGAACCTTTATTGAAGATGGAGCTGCTTACAAAGAAGGAAGCTTGCCAAAAAGAAGAAGTACAAAAAAGAAGAAAAAAGAAGGCAAAGGACCCTAACACAACCTAAGGGATCTCGGCATCTCGGGAGCCACCAACTCCTGCGTCCTTGTCCATCACCTTCGGCGCCGGAGGAGGGAAGGGCAGTTTGAGATGCTCGATCTTGGACCAAGACCACCGAGGCCCCTCGGGAATGTTTAGGGCTTCCAAAAAGGAGAGGTCCAGATCTGGGAACCTCTGAAGGACTTGATGCCGGGCGAGGCAAAAGCCGTCTTGAAAAATGACCTTTGTCATCCTGTCGGCTTTATCCTTCTCCACCCCTAAAGCGTCGAGTTCCTTCTCCAGATCTGTAATCTTCTTCTTCAGGGTCTTCACCTTCTTTTTCCTCAGCTCCTTCTTCAAAGACTCAACCTCGGCTTGGAGTGCGGCCTTCTCAGCGAGCACCTTCGCCAGGAGAGCCTCAGACTCTGACTTCTCCTTTTGATAGGCTTCATTTGCGGAAGTCAGCTCCGCCACCTTGGAGCCAAGGTCAGAAATCTTCTGGGAGGAGTCCTTTAAAAGTTCTTCTTTTTCCTTCAAAAGCCCCTCCCGAACGGTAGCAACCTCCTTCTGCGCAGCTTGAGCCATCTCCGTGTTCTTGGCAGCTAATTCAGAGCACATGGCCTTAGATTTTTCTAGGCAATCTAAGGCCGAGACTCGGAACGCCGCTTGTTTCGCCACCCGAACCCTGAGGAGGCCAGTGTACCCCAGCAGCTGCAGAGTAAGAATAAAGTTGGTAAGGCAAAAAATGAGCCAAACACTTAGAGGAAATCAAGAGAAAACAAAACAAAGGCATGGAGTATACCTGGGCAGCGTGCTCGGAAACTTTTGCAGCAAGGGACTCGTCGCGCGGGCACGCCTCGGAAATGGCCTTAAACAAGGCCTCGGTGAGGATCCCCCTTGAGATTTGGTTGGCCATTCGCGGGCAATCGCCGGAGTACAAGTTCATGTCCTCCGTAAACGACCAGAAGGGCTCCCTCGGGATCTTCCCCTTCGGGATATGGGCATCCCGAAGGGCTCGTTTCCGGGCGTGCTCGGCTACCGAACCCGGATATAATAGCTCCCCTGCACGACAAGACAAGAAATTTGTCAAGACAAGTAATTCTCAAAAGTCCAAGAGATGAAGGCATCACAACTTGTCTAAAAAACAAACCTGGCGGCACCTCGGCAACGTCGTCGTCGGAGTCATGGACTTCCTCGGCAGAAATCTCCTTGCCTTTACTCTTGCGACGCTCCTCGGCAGAAGGGACTTCTACCAAGGCGGAAGAAGAGTCGCCGAGGAAGTGGGACTCCAAGGAGGGACGGCGTCAATGGCGACCTCGGCCGGAGGAGCAGCAGCATCTTCTGGCCCTTCGCGCACCTCCTCGGGAATTTCCGGTTGAGGAGAGGGTGCATTCTTCTTCGCTCGTTTTACCGAGAATGGCCCGGCCCCAGATGCTTTCCGCCTTCGGGAGACGGCCTTCTTCGTCTATTCACCTCTCTCGGATTGACCGAGAAAAAGGGACTTGTAATAATCAGCGGACTCGTCACCCATCTCTGAAATAAAAGAAAGACATCAGTGTGAGTCCAAGAAGTACTTATACGAAAAAATTTCTTGAGATAACTTACGCTCAAAAAAGGACTTGTAAGTGACCTCCTCCCGAAGGAGTTGCACCAACCAGGAATCCTTTTCAGCGATGGCAGGAGCCGGCATCTCGAGGTCTGTCTTGTGCTCCTTCACTACCCCTAGCTCCCGAAGGACCTCCTCGGTCATCAATTTCCACTTGATGGGGAAGGGGTAGAGGGGGCGCGAAGGGACCTCGGAATCCCAGTCGGAGACTGCTCGGATCCGTCTGTCGAAGTCCGTGAATCTGGGTGCCAACTCAGGAATGAGCAGCATCCTCGGGTCTACGACATCCATCTCCAACTTTCCCCGAGCCCACTTGGTCGGAACGTATGACCAGGCCTCCTCCATCTTGAGAAAGAAAAATTTTTGTTGCCACCCTCGCCAGCTGTCCTTAGTGGCGAAAGTGAACATATACTTTTTGCTCCCCGATCCCCGAGGTAGCATGAAGTAGAAGCCACCCTTCGGGACCATATAAAGCTTATAGTACTGCAAAAAAAGAATGAAGTGGGGTTCTATTTTGAAAATGCCGCACATGCAAAGGAAGGCATTAAAGTAGCAGTACGAGTTCGGGGGAAGTTGATTTACGGCAATGCCATGAAATTGGCAAAAGTCGCAAATCACCCTCAACGGGGGGTACCGAAGTCCGACCTTCAGTTGGGTGCGAAAAATGGTAACCTTGTTTTGACGGTTCATAAAACTAACCTCCTGAGGACTAGGAAGTCTGGTGGTGGCATAAGAAGGAAGAAAAAATTTCTTGGTCCATCTTTCTAATTTTTCCGAGGTCGTACAACAAGTATGACTAGCAAGGGGAAGCCAACTTTCCGGGATAGGAGAAACAGTTGGTGAAGACATTTTTGGAGGAAAAGACGACTTTGGGGAATGAAAAAATGACTTCGGGAAAGCTTTAAACTCAAAAGGCTCTGGAAACCAAAACCCACCAAATCTTTTGCTGAAGTCTGGATTTGAAGACGGCGTCACGAAAAGTTACCGGAAAAAACTCCGTCAAATAGCACCACCGCAAAAACAGAAGATAATCAGAAGGCAGGAGGAAAGAAAAAGCAGAAGCAAAAGGAGATTATGATGGAATGGCGTATATATAGACCGAGGGGGGGCTGGCAAACCGGTGTCATAAGTACTCCGCGAAGGCGAACAGTCGCCATAACTGCTCATTGCGCATAAAAAGGCGCACCTGCTCTATCCGATACAGCCCCCGCCAATAGCAAGCTGCCACGTGTCAGCCATCGCGCCGAAAGAGGGACACGCTTTCTGACACCCCTAAGTCCTGGGTGCGCCGCTCCAGACTGACACGCCTGGTTACGAGATGCGACGTTGCGCAGACCTGCAAAAGAGAGAAGTAGGCTACCTCGAAGACACCAAAAGATAGGCTATGGACGAACAGCCTACGTCTTCGGACAAAAGGTCCATCTTCGGCACAGGTATCACGCCCAAGGCCCCAAAGGACCCTCTCCGAAAGCTGACAAGCCGAAGTCTCCACTTCGGCTTTCTGGAGGGAGGGCCTGTGATAGCCGAAGGGCTATCGCCTCTCTCACCACATACTTCCTGCCAAAAGCGTGGACGGGAAACCTGGCGCCATCCGAAGGAGGCGCTAACATGGACCTCGGAAGGAGTGAAGCCGAACGCCCCAAACCCACGACCTCGGATAGAACGCCAAAAACGTCAGAAATGTTGCCGGCTCCCTCGGGGGACCGAACGGATCGCCTTCGGGGATAAAACACCAGCTATTGCAAGCAGGAGAGACTCTCCCCGAAGGCAGAACCCCCGAACCAGGGAAATCCCCGAACCGCGGGCATAATCCCCGAAGAAGGGCATCCCTACCAAAGGACGACCTCGTCCAGAGGACCTCGGGAGTACGGCATGAGCATTTAAGGAGCCTCTGACATGTCGCCCACAGGCACTACACGCCGCCTCAAAACGGCGGTCTGACGCGCCGACGCCGTTCGAGTCTTATCACAACCTGTCTCAGTCCAAGACTCAAAGAGCCTATAAACGGCTGCCTGTCCCCTACGCCCGAAGGTACAGAAGACATCCGACCGAACACGTGTCAAAATCTGAATGGGCTGGGCACTCCTATAAATACCAGGAAACACGTCCTGGCAAGGGATCGGACCCTCTTTCCCTGAGAAAACACGCACAGGCAAGGCCATCTTTCCCCTAGTGTTCCTCCTTTATCTCCACTCAGGGCACTGACTTGGGCGTCGGAGGCTCCTCCCCGGAAAAACACTCCGGGGACCTCCTAACCCTCTTTTCTGAGCATTTCAGGCACGCCCCTCTGGGAAACCTTTGCACCAGACGTTCTGCCTCTCAGGAAATCCCTCCCGAAGTCACAATGTCACATGACGAAGATGCTGCTGGGCATCATTTCCATTACCACAATGAAAGGGAAAAGTATACGTCAACCAACAAAGCACTTGCCAGCCTAACTCATGAAACCTGCAGCAGGTCCTGCACTTGCCAAAATCAAATCCCAATACGATTAAGTCAATTTTGTTAAGTATGAAGCGTGTCCTTCAATGAATTGACTGACAGGGGATGATATTGCCTCATTCAACAGAGTAATAATTAAATATACATCACCCAGTAATATGTCATACTCTGAATTCTTCAGGACTAGCGCAATGCAATGGCATTAGCAAATTATCCACTTTGCCTACGAAACCCTATAAGTGGGTTTTCTACCATTTCTTAAGGAAATCTGATTTTCTTAAAAGGGGTAGTGTCTTTTGATTTTTTTTTTTCCCCATTCATTAATCATCATTTTGATGAATTTTTTTTTAAAGAAAAAGTGATAATTTTATATTTTATTCTGTTTTTGGTCAATATCATATGGTATTTGAAGTTAATTAACACTCATGATATGAATCATGGACAAATAATAGGCCGGAGAAAAGCTTATGAAGAATCCAAAACGAATGTAGTTTGTCCTCCCCTCTTCTTCTGTTATTTTTTTCCTTTTTTTTTTAATAACTCTAAAACTATAAAAAATTTCTACAAATTAAAACAACTCTATAAAGATGACGTTACACACCATAATTAGTGCAATTTACATGTGCAAAACTCACCTAAAGTTTAGGGTCAATTTTTTGTTTTTGTAATATACGGAAAATCCTTTGATAAACATTAACAAATGTGACCGGTACATCTAGATCATCTATCATTGTGGGCCCGATAATAATGAGCGTTTCAAATGTGTTAGTTCTCACTTAACAAGTTATGTAATTATAACATACAAAAATTGAATGCTAATACTGCTATTTTGAAAACCAATGATGCAAATCCAGAAACCAAAAACATCTGTTCTAATAACCAATATTTGACCTAATTGTTATATATACAAAATTTAGAGTTGTTACTGTTATGTTCAAGATCCCTAGGGAACAGTATGAAAAAAAAGTGGCTAAACTTATCACTTTGTACACATTTAGTCACCATTTTTTAAGTGCTGTCAAATCTAGTTTGAAGTCAAAGTTTTGTACCAAATAAGGTACCAACATCTTAAAATGGGACGAATAACGTGACCAATGTAACCAATGGTGGAAAATTTCCACCAAATGGCAAAATATTCCAACAGGAGATGATTATGTAGCAATTAAATGTCAATTGCATGGCAAAACAACATGTCATGCAGGCAAAACGTAACTAACGTGACAATTGGGATTTTGGGGCATTTAGGGATTTATTGAAATTTCTGAGGGATTTGGCCATATTTTTCTTCCACCTCCTTCTTCTTTGTGGCCCCATCCTCTAGCTCCCCTGCCTTTGTCCCCGACCACCTCCTCCATGCCATCCACTTTTGCCGAGCACCTCATTCACTCCATCCACCTCCACCGAGCATTTCCTCCACCCCAACTCCTTGCCCAACTCTTAGATTGTTCACCAATTGGCATTGCCAGCCTCCACCATCGCCTACCAGCCTCACCAACAACGTTAATTCATTTTCAATTTGTTCATTGATTTGCTAATTTGTTCACCGATTCACCAATTGTTCATTGATTCACTGATTGTTCGTCGCCCTGTTTGTTCTTGGAGGTTGATTTATTCATTGATTAACTTAATTCGCATTGTACCTAGATCTATAGCTAAGAGGCTGGATCGGTGACATCCTTGTAGGCTGACTTGCCAGCAGTGAAGCTCACCAATGTCTTTAACTCTGCCCGAATTAATTCAAGCAGGAGGAGATAGTATTATTAGAGTTATTAAGAGCTGATGGGCCAATTTATATGATTCTACTCCAGATGAATTGCCAACTCACTTCTTCACTAACATGTCATCAATACTAACACCCCAATTATCAATTTGAGCCCAACTTAAAACTTCAGTTATCATTTTGACATTACTTAAAAGAATGATGACCAAATGTATCTAGAGTAATAAGTTCAATCACTTTTTTTACACTTTTTCCAAATCCCTGCTATGCCTGTGAATTTCCTTCCTCGTAAAATAGGGGGGAGTAAGCTCGCGAGGCTTTGAACTCTGACCACTTCACTTGCGATGCGTAACTTGAAGCGGCGCCGTTTTCTGCTTTCTTTGCCAGCCACGGTAAATTAATGAGGTTCAAGTCGAGAAACAGATGAACAAAACAAAATTCCTCTTCCTTGGATCCAACGCGAGGCAAGACCTGTTTCAGCAGCTGTCCGACTCAGAAGAACACCTCGAGAATTTGTTGATCGCTTGATCCAGGTAACCAATATCTTCTTCAGAAATTGATATTTGATAAATTATTTTGCATCGACTCTCTTTCCCCGCTCTCTCCATTTGATTTCTCTTTTCGTCACTCTGGTTTCTGGGGTCGATTGCTTTCGTTTGAGCGTGTGATTTCTCAGAGAATTACAATTTCAAACCTAAAGTTTACTTGGATTCTGGATCACCAAACCTGATTGTGCAGTCGCGGAAAATAATAAATTTGCAAGCTACAGAGATTAGCCCATTTGTTTAGGACAGGTAATTAGATTGTTGGTGAATGTTTTCCATGAACAATGATGGCATGTTGTTCTCATGTCTATTTCCCCTTGTGATAGGTAATTTATGGCTATTTCTTTGATTAATTATTATCTTCAATATGTTTTCATCATAACTCAAATGAATCAGGTTTTTCGGTTGCCATTCCCATTCAGAGGATAGCTTAATTTTTATTGAAATCTGATGAAGCATGCTCTGAAGATACTGAGTGTGTTAGTGGCCATAGCTGCATTTTGGGTGGGGCTGTTGCAGGCTGCTTTAGTTCCACAAAGCCATACTTGGTTGGTTAGTAGGTTTTATTTGTTTTCTTTCAACATTGCCCGTGGTTGTTCGGTTCACAGGTTTCTCCTTCCTGGAGGTATAAGTTTGCTTGACCTGTTAATATGCAATTTGTGCAGCTACCAATCTACTTGATCATGTCACTGGGATGCTATGGGTTGTTAATGGTTGGAATCGGTTTAATGCGGTTCCCAACTTGCCCCCAGGAAGCAGTGCTTCTGCAGCAGGTGTTTTTAATGTGGCTTAGTTTGTTTCTGTTTTCTTATGCGTCTCGCCTTGAAACCTTTGAAATCTTCTATTAAATGCAACCATAACGCATCTTGTGGAGTCTCTGGTGCTTTTGTAGGACATTGCTGAAGCCAAGAAGTTCTTGGAGCAGAGAGGGATCGATGTTGGTTCGGATTGAATTGCTCATGGAAGCTGCTACTGTCATTCAACCGAAACAGGGTTTCAGTCTTGCTGTAGCAATAGATGAGTGTTTGATTATGGGAGCTTGTTCACTGATATATGAAGGTGTGCCAACATAATGACTTTTCTTTCTCTTTTGGCTCGGACGTCTTATCTCAGCGAAGTTATTTTATATATGATCACCACCTAATCTGATCAGATGAGTAGCCGTGTTGTGCTCGTAAGACTGTTGGGCGTTAATATGGACGCCAACTAGGCTTAAACCATTTTCATGCTTGTATTGGTTATACCCAGCTAGCAGAACATTGTGGAATCGAACTCTTTAACATGTTCTTTCACGTGTCGAATTGAAGTTGCTGATGGGTACTTTTCATGCCATGTGATCATTAATTTATTGTCATGTGTCCAAGCATGCTCTGTGATTGCGTCAAGCTTTTATGGTCATATGTTATGTTGGGAGAGGGACAATTTTAAAGCATTCCTAAGATATGCTATGTCGGTGTATATCTTTTCTGTGTATTAAATTTCAGTGGAAATTGCGCCCATGTTGTCCGTCCAGGCATATGGGCCTCACTTGAAAGGGAGCCATGCACCAGCGGAGAGACTCAAAAGTTCGGTTTTAGTGTATGTTCAGTTTCTCGAAATCCTTTGAAGTAAGATTTACAGAACATGAGAATGTATAAAAATTAGAATTTGAATTTTTTTTTCATATTTGTTTTCCACCTTATAGAGAATGAAGAGTTGAGTTGAGTTAATTTGTCACTTTCTTTAAACATTCAGACCAGTGGCTAAAATGCCACTTTCTGAACCTCAGCACCATACTTGTAAACTTTACAAAAGTTAAGGAACGAATTTATTTGGAAAGTTTAGGGACCAAGATTACAAATGTGTAAAAAGTTTATGGACTTAATGTTAAATAGAGCTTCTGTATCTTTCCCTCATTGCAGAGAGGCTTTCACTTAGCAACGTTTACCATAGCTGTGGTTTTTGGCTGCGTGATGCGCGCCCTCTGGTAAGCATTAAGCAGTCGAACTAACCACTCTGGCTTGTCGGTTGTTTTAAAGTTGATCTATTACGACCATCTCAAACTGGATGAGAAGGCGAACCGGACTTCTTGAAGTAGGAGAGGTAGAACTAAGCTATTGGCTAAGTCGGCTACAAAACAATGTCATAGCAACCAGAATCCTTGTGATTATCAGCTTAAAAAATTTGAAAAAAATCATGCACCCAATTGAAAATGTATGAAAACTAGATTGTGAACCGCACTCCATTGCAAGGCAACCAACGAAGATATAATTTTTTCACCTTAATTATATTTTTAGTGGAGAAAGTAAAAAAAAAAGAGTTAAAATTTTGGAAATAAGTTATAATCGATTAAAAAGATCTTAAAAAAATTGAAACGTGTTGGTAACAGATTTCGTTAATATAATGAATTTGAGATTTCAGGACAAAATAAGGCCTTAAGTATCACTCACGAAAGTTTTGGGCCTAAAACACAAAAAATAAAAGTTCAAGACAAAGTTCTAAAATGCCTACTTTCAAAGTTTCAGGACCATAAGACATCATTACAAATAAACATAGGACTGATTGTGTATTTTTGGGTGCAGAAAACTCATCTTAAGTATAGTGATAAAATTGCTTACTTTCAAAATTTGAGGAACCGAGATCACCACCACAAACAAATAAAGGACAAATTATGTAATTTATCCTTTTTGGGCCAAACAAATACACCCCCAAAAAATATATATACAATTTAGGTCCACAAAACAATGTGTAATACTGTAGCATGAACGTACTACCCTTACATATTTAGTTAATATAATTATATTTTTACAAAACATAAATATTTTAAGGATTGTAATTTTATGTAACTTATAATTAGGAAAGTGATTACCATAATTCTAATGGATATAAAGTTTTTGAAAATTAAGAATCTAAATGGAACCAAATACATTAGTATTACAAATAAAATAGATTGTTAGATTTCTGAACCAAATCTCACAGGAAAAGTGTAATTAACTCTTAAAAAAATAATAACTTCGAAAAGTCTTGAAAATGGGGTATGAAAGATATATTCGTTTCGTTGTAAGCTGTTTAATGGCATTTTAAGTTTTCTTTAAAATATTTTCTGTATTCTTATTTTAAATATTAAATTTGGTGAATTTTAGGATTTAAAAGATTTTGATACTCATTTGTGCGTGTATATACCTACACAAAAGTTTTATGATTTTAATGCTTGCAGCGTTTTTCTCCAAAATTTGTCAAATAGCACTTTGGAATGTAGGGGAAAAAAGAGAGCACTTAGCCATTATATAGCTTGAATTTACACCACTTGAAATATGCATCTCAAAAACACCAGAAAAAAAATCATATTAGAACCATTTTTTATAAAAAAAAAAAAAAACATTGCCCTTCATTAATTTTTATTTTTATAAGATACGAATGAAAAATTTTGTAAAAAGATTATTTACTCTACGAAATATATTACAGTTTTCAAATGAAATGGAGTTGAACTTCGTCTAAAAAATATATCAAAATGGATACTAATTCCTAAAATATATGAATAGCATATTAGACTCGTATTTAAGGTAAAAAAATCACGGAAAAATAAATTTATTGTTAAATAAATTAAATTCATGGCACCCTGCACATCATTCTACATCAAAAAATAATATATTTTATAAATTTATAAATTTTATTTTTGTACAGAAAAAACACACATCTAAGATTTTTCCTTTTAAAAATATTCCTAACTTGTAATACACGTGAGTGCATCATAACAAGGAGTACCCATTTAAATGAAAAAAACTCTGGAAAAATCTGCATAATGTGCACCAATGATGTAACACAATATGCACCAAATCTCTCTGTTTCTGTCCCTGGAATGGATGTGGACCAGACCACTTGCCGTTGCCGCCTTTTGATTTGAAAAATACTCACCTCCATTATTATTGTTGTAATTAACTAATCGCCATTTCCAACCCTAACTAACCTTTTCCTTTTTCTTGTTTTTGATGGTCTCCAACTCCAACCTTAACTAATCTTCTTCGTATCAATTTCTACGAGAAGCTTTGGCCCGAAAAGTTGAAAACTCTTGCGAAAGTTACATGTTACGTAAATCTGAAGTTAAATAAAAAAAAAAATGACATGCCATGACATGGGTTGTCACCTGAGGTGTCTCCATTAGACAGATAAATCCTTGTATTTCACTCATATGCAATTATGTTACTTCACTTCACAAGTCGTCTTTTTTCTTGTTCTTGTATGGGAATATAGTTCCAAGAATTTCCAATAGGTCTGTTTTCAAGGCTCGAATTCGAAACGTTTTGCTAACACACCATCGTATATATATACGTTTCCGGGATACAAATGAAAGAATCTAAAGAGATCATGTACCACTCATGTAAATTTTCCTATTTTTCTCCGATGCCAGGCCCAGCCACCTCCATTCGGCTTCGACACACCTCGAATCTCTCCACTGTCTTCCCATTCTCCACGACCGTCTCGTCTTCCCCGGACCCCCCACTCTGTAAAAGTCCTCTGCTTTCTTGCCGGACGCAGGTTTGTCGGACAAACCCATGTCAGATTACACGCCAAGACGTCAATGTAGCTACTACTTATTGGCCTGTCTCCCACCCTCGCCCAGCTGAGACTCTTCCTGTCCCAGATCCATTTTTCGAGAGCACTCGTCAGCTCAGGACCTCTTGGAGCTAACTTTAGGGTCGAAATGGGGGTGCTTAGTGAGTCCTTGTGCTTCTGCAAAGGAGTGGGCAAAACTGAGAGGACGAAAGCCGCTATTTTCTCCAGCAAGGCTCCGTCTATGGCTAGAATCTCAGGCACCGCCAATGGAATCTCCGGCACCGGCTTCTTGATCCACCGGAATCTTCTGCTTACCACTCACCTCAATCTCCCGTCTGTTACTGCTGCCGAGAGTTCCGAGATCTGTCTCCAGAACGACGTCGCTGCTACTCTTGTTCCCCACAGGTTCTCCTCTTTTTCTTTATCCCCTCGCTAATTTTTTAGTAGGCTTATATGAAAAACTGAAGTGAAGGACATGGGAAACTTTGTGCATTTTCGTGTTTTACAGAATCTACTTCTATCTTTTTTTTTTCCTTCTCCTAATCAGATTGAATGCCATTTACTTGCTCTATCTGGGGTTTTTGTAGTGTGAAGTTTGGTTTCCTAGCAGTAAAAATGCTGGTTTACAATTGGATAATCAATGGAGTTCGGTTGAGTCTATATAGTCCGTGCTTCTTCTCTTGAACTGCTTTGATGAGGTGGATCAGCCAGAACAATACTTAAAGAATGGATTTTGGGTGGCCGGAGTTGCCAGCTTCTAAAATTAAGGAGCTTTCTTAAATAACTACTTTATATTTCCACTTTTTATTTCCTGCAACTGCAACATGCTACCGTATGGATTCTGCCACACACAGAACAGGCCAGAGTGTTATAACTCAGAAGGCTTTTAACGTTTTTGCTTGGTTTTAATGGGTCACCTGGTCCACCTTCACTGCAAATTGAATATGTTGCAGTTAGTTGCTTGCTTGTGTCTTGATAACTTTAATTGAGCTGAGCTCTAGTCTGGCCCATGTATAATACACCAACTTATTAGAGCAATGTGCTGATGCTCACATTGCCCCCGGTACTTAATTAATTTTGAAGGCTTTTGAATGTAGGTTTGTTGTTGCTTGTTATACGTGGCTAGTCTTCATGTTTGTTCTGCCCTTATAAGTAGTTTCGTGTATTACTCATGGGGCGGATGGATAACTGTCTTAAATAATACAACCATAAGACATATCACTTAGGTTTCTCTAACATCTGTGTCTATGCCTGGAAGGTGTACGGAGTAGAGAATATTGGGAAGATTCTTTTGGGCATGTCACTGCCTTGATTTAGAGTGACTTTTGAGGTTAATATAGAATTTTGGTCACTTAAATGGCAGTGACATGTCAGCTCATGGCTGTGAAAACTTCCTTGCTTGTCAGCTGGACGGGTTCATGTCCTATAGGATTGCTTTTGAGAAATTTGGATACTACCTCCTTCTCTTAAAGGATTTTACTTTTCCAAAACAAATGGCATAAGCATAAAATGTATCCTATGCTTTCCACGTTTTCCCTCAGTATAGACCACTGAGCTAATGATGGTATACATATAATAGGTGGATGATTGGGTTGGAAATAAGATACCACTAAATGTGATTGATACCACATTCTTGATATATATGAAGTGTAAAATTACATCCTTTCTGGAACAGAGGGAGTAAGAATGACATAGAAGTTCCTTTTATTGGGAGCTAATACTTGTGACATTGTAGGTTGATCAGTGGTATTCTCTTGTCTACTTGATTATTTTCTTCTCAAATTTCGTCCGAGATATCACGGGTATCTATATTACATCTCTGGATTATGAGAGAATGAGAAAGAAAAGTTCAAGTAATTCGTGTGAAATGTCATACGGTTTGGGACTAAACTAAAGTAGCTGATAGATTGACCAATTTATCCGATGTGAAACTTCTAATTTTCATTAGACAGGCAGAAACTTTTGGTTGGTAGGAGAGAAAAACTTCCCTGTTTAAAGTTGATGCTTGGTAAGTAGTTACAAGTACTGTTCTTTCTGAAATACAAAACCTTTGTAGTTTATTTTCAAGTTCACCAATGTAATCAATTCTTCCTTGTGTAATTGGGCCAAAAAGAGTTATTGTATGGTACCTCCACGCTTCTCTAGCAAAGGCAACTTGTTATTCCTTCCAGGTCATGTAGTAGACTGCTTATTTTCATTAAAACTCTGTTCATGTTATTTAAATGCATTATTTAAACGTGTTCTTTTCTCATTCTAAAGTGCATTATTTAAAAAATTTTACTATTCCGGCTCTTTGTACACAAACAAATAATTGAAATTTTCTTGAATTAATGCATTATATACCAAAAGAAGAAAGCCTACAACTTCCTTCCATTGGATAATTAGCCTGTAATGGAGCTCAATGGAAAAGTCATTGATGGTCCAACTATTGGTGGAAGTTTACAAGAGTCAAAAAAGATTTCCAATAACCAGCCAGGTTTCTCTGGTTCACATATTTGTCTGTTCCAGTCATCTTTTTGCACCATTTATACATAAGATACGCATTTCTCACCTCTTTTGGTCTGCAATTATTGTAAAAAATAAGCCACAGTAGCATAATGCCTCAAAAGCAAGTGGCATTGAAATGTTTTACTTTACGACCAAGCATTCTGTTTTAGTGTTCGCACTTTTGCAAATTATGAGTCATTTTTATTTGCACTTGGGTGGTGTCATTCTGCATGAGTGGTTGATGGTATTTAATGGATTTTGAGACTCATGGATTTGACCTTTACGTGGGATGCATATTGAGCATCACTTTTTGGTGTTTTTGTGTTTTGAAAGAAAGTTGGTACATTGGTGGAATCGAGTTGTTTCTGACATTGGTGCTTTAGAATGCTCTTTTTTTGGTTCGTATAAGTGGGGCAAGGATCTACAACTAGACCCCCTGTTAAAAACCAAGAGAGTTAACTGTTAGGCTAAACGTGCTTGGTGGTGCCTTAGAATCAATGTGATGCCAGATTGGAGGATTAGCGAGAGTGTTGGATCAATGTTTGCATGTTAAATTACTTGTTTTTATTGTTTAACCCACAGCTTTAGTGTAATCTTTTATATCACTTCCTGTTCTGTTCCTACGTTTTGGATTGAATGAAATCTCTCTTATCCAAGAAAAATAAATCTGCCTTGTGCCATAGGTTTTTCATAACCAGCTCGGTTCTAGACCTTACAATTGTGGGCTTAGATGTTGTGGATGGAGACTCAAATGCCCAGGGGCAGCCTCACTATTTGAAGACTTCTTCTAAAACAAATCTTGATCTGGGAAATGCTGTTTACTTTTTGGGTTATTCTGAGAAAAAAGAATTAACGGTGGGTGAGGGGAAAGTGGTGATAGCCACTGACAATCTCATAAAGCTATCAACTAATGGAATTGTATGGAGCCCAGGGTCTGCTGGATTTGATGCGCATGGAAATCTTGCATTCATGATATGTGACCCAATGAAGCTAGCCAAATCTCCTAATGCTATGTCCTCTTCAACATCATCTTCGTCCTCATCATCACGGAAGAAAGATTCTCCGATGCAGTTTGGCATTCCCATGCCCATCATTTGTGATTGGCTAAACCAGCACTGGGAAGGCAGCCTTGATGAGCTTACCAAGCCCAAGCTACCCATTATCAGATTGATGTCCTCAGGTCAGAAAAGTGACCAATCATGTGCCTCCTTCTCAATGCGTCAGATTTTTAAGTCAACAGATGCTGATAACGAGGGAACACCATCTTCATCAAACATAGTCTCAAAAACTAGAAATCAAGCAGTACCAAGCTGTTCTGCTGCAGCAAATGCCATTGAAGAAGAGGTCGCACTTTCTGATATTCATCGAACTCATACGCAAGGAATCCCAACTCCTGAAATATATGAATCGCCCAAGTTGACTGCTGTTCCAGTGAGGAAGAAAGAAACTGCATCCATCCAACTCTTGAATATAAACTTCCCTCCAAAGGTTGTGAAAGCAGGCATCACACCTCAACTTGTGAGGCAGCTTTCCGTGAACTCTAATGAGAATCGTGGCAATAAGGTTCGTCTGCAAAATACATCTAGAGATGAAAATGCAATCAAGAGTAGACTGAACCTTCGTCCTTCTGCTGATGCAGAAGTGGAATCAACAGGTTCAGTTAATGGTGCCCCAAGTGACATTCAGTCTAGTTCATCCCCTGTGGAAGTATCAGAGATGCACAATGGATATTATAGCAGTGAGGGAGAGACAACAATGTACTCTGCTGAAACTGCTGAGAGCCGTAACTATACGAGTCCCAGGGAAGGGAAATTTCAGCAAGTGGGACGAAGCCAGAGTTGCGTAAGCTACAATAGATGGAGGCATGTTCCGAACCCAGCTGCTCATCTGGCAATGCCAGAAAAGCAAAGGAGCTTTCTTCTTGGAAAGAAGACATATTCACAAGGCGCGAATTGTCAAAGGAGCAGTGACTACTTCAGCCCAACTGTTTCTTCGATAATGAAGAAAAGGAACAACTCAGAACGGCAGCCTAGCAAGCCCCGGCCAAGTGCTGTGCATTCATCTCCAAGATGGAACTTCTAAGTTGTAACCTGTAACCAACTAGCAGCAACTGTATCTAGTGAGGCCAACAGCAACATACATGTTTGTTCACCATGTCAAAAAGGAATGCTCCATCAACTTATAGTAACGTAGCTGTACTGAACTAATTCATTTTGACAGATTCATCTATGAATAAGAAATGCGACTCTGGAGAGATTCTATTCTGCTGTGCCAACGTTGAAATAGGTTGTTTTGTTCCGAGTCTTCCAGCAGATTTTCATACCGTTTGGTTCTAGTTAAAACAGAGCTGTAAATCTTTCCTCAAAAGAAAAGGTCGGTAAGCCCAGTTTGGCTATCAGCGAGATCCGATGGAGAGGAAGTTCAAGTATTAAAATGTGAACCAACTGTATGCTAGATTAAATTCATTTTCTCTTGAGTCGAAATTTGACTGAAAAATCATGCTAACGCGCCATGTCTTGACCAAAACATTTTTAAACATCGTTTAATAAATGTATAAAACTTTATACATTTATTAAAAACTACGGGCTTGCTCATTGAACCAAATCTTTGGTTATTCTGATTACAAAAAAAAAAAATTATTTGACCCAAAATTTTAACTTAAAAATTGAGAAACTTACAATAATCCATGTGGTTTGGCCTAATATACATTTTGCTCCCATTATTTTTGAAAACTTACACTTTATCCTTGCTACTTTTTACACAATTAGTTCGACAACAACTTTTAAAATCTTAATTTAAATTGTACGATAGTTATATTTCAGTAATATCAAGTATTTAAATATTCTTTTTACAGTTAATAGATATTTTAAGCTATCAAAATTTCTTCCCTATAAATGCATTTTTCTCTTTGTAAATGCATAATAATATTTTTTAAATGTTAGTTAACTATAAAAAATATCAAAACTTTTGAAATTACTTGAACGTAATTATTAGATAGTTTAAATTAGAGTTTCAAAAGTTATTGCAAGATAATATAGAGAAAATGAGAGATAAAGTGTAATTTTTTAAAAGTAGAGATGTAAAATGTAGATTAGATGAAATATCAGCAGATTTTGTATTTTCTCCCAAAAAGTTTTTGGTACTGCTTGAGAAAACACGTGGACGTACACTTGGTCTCAACTGAATTACATTAGCTAGATGGGTGGCGGTTGTGCGAGCTCATATCTACGTACGTCCAAGCAGCCTCGGTTCCATCGACCAACCCTGTCTCTGTTCCACTTCCAAAAGAAAACTCTTAAATACCTTCTTGCTGAATGTTGCGATGGGTGTGACCTTCTCTATCTTATATTCTTTAAAATATTTATTATTTTTTATTAATTTTAATTTATCCATATTACCATTTGTTAGAAAAAATTTAAAAACTATTGATATTTATTTATCATTTATATACTAAAATATAAAAAATAAAAAATCATAGATTAAATACTAAATAGTAAATATTGTGAACAACTTTAGACAAAAAGAAGTATTTTTCTTTCTAGATTTAGATGAAATTATAAGTGGTATCTGCTTAGCAAATACTGAAATTCAAAATTATATTTAAAATTAATAAATTATTTTAACACTTAAGATATGTGTTTAAAAATAAAATTTCAAACTAAAGCTTAGTGATCTAATTATCTGATTTATGGTCCTTCGGTCATTTCCTTAAATTTCTTTTTCTCATTTAGTAACTTTTATTGAAAACAAAATAAAGTTTTCTTACAATTTGTACACAAATTTTTGTTTTTCCTTTGGTTTTACTTTTATTTATTTCTCTCTAGGGTGAGAAATGAGGAGAGAGAGCGAGCCTTTTTAAGGAGCAGTTTCTGTGACAACATCCAACAAACAACAGGGAAAGGTGGACACTTTTTTTGACACCGAGAGAGCCCGAAGAGCGACAGGTCGCCTCGCGAGCAAAGAGGCACCGCTGAGGTTAGCTCTCCTTCCTTCCTGCCTGTCATCTCCAACACCACAACACAATGCTGAAACTCCCTTACTATGTAACCGACCAAGTCCAATGCCGATTCCTTGCTCCGCCCGCCCCGATCCCTCTTCCGCGTCGAAGCGCCGCCGCGCTGCCCGCCAGATTGAAGCCGGCTCCGGTTCAGTCCATGGTCTCCGACCAGCAGTTCGAATTGAACAAGGTCGCATCTGCCACCGGGAGCTTGGCCGACCGGCTCCGCCTGGGGAGCTTGACGGAAGATGGCTTGTCGTATAAGGAGAAGTTCATTGTGAGGAGTTACGAGGTTGGGATCAATAAGACTGCGACTGTTGAGACCATTGCCAATCTTTTGCAGGTATTTCTGGGACTTGGGTCGGCTGGTTTCTTTAGGGACTGACTTTGATTATGGGTTTTGTTGTGTTTTTTGTTGTATTCATTTGTTTGTCATTGATTTGTGGCTTTAATTATGGAAGGATGATTATCTTGTTGATTAGCTGGTGTCTTTAATTGAGTTGTTTTATTACATGAAAATATCTCATCTTTGAGTATCCGTCAATTTTCAGTTTGCTGTTCTCTTGCATGCAGCGATAGAAGTTTGAAAATTGGCCTTCATTACCTAACTTTTTCTAACTGATGGATCTTTAAGCGTTTGCGTCTGATCTCGTTTGATAGATCTGTCATAATTACTTATTCCAGTCTCCCTTAACTCTGATTTGTTGGCTGGCTTATAAGTTCTATTACCGCTTCTTGAAGTCTTTATTTCAATTTTTATTCGACTCTGTGAGGCAGTGCTACTGAAGCTTTCTAGTACTTCTGGAAATCTTCTGGAATAAATTGTTATTGCTCTTTAAAGTGGCCTTCTGTGTGTTTTATCTGCTAATGGTAGACTTGGTGATACCAGTTTACTGAATCTTACTTCGATTTCTTGTTCTTTGCTGAATTCCACATTATAGGAGGTTGGATGTAACCACGTTCAAAGTGTGGGGTTTTCAACAGATGGCTTTGCAACTACCCACACTATGAGGAAATTGAATCTCATATGGGTAACTGCACGCATGCATATTGAAATCTACAAATACCCAGCTTGGTTCGTTGTTTTTTTTTTTCTCAATCCAACAATGTCCTTCTATATCTTTGCTCCCTAGTTTTCTTTGACTACTGGAATTTGTTAATGTGGTGTAGGAGTGATGTTGTTGAGATAGAGACGTGGTGCCAAGGTGAGGGTAGAATAGGGACCAGACGTGACTGGATTTTGAAGGATTTTGTGACTGGAGAAGTTATTGGAAGGGCTACAAGGTGCACCTCTATATTTATATCTCTGCATTCAACAGCTGAAAGTAAGTCAGCAACATTTGAGTAAACTATAGAAAGTGCATGGTAAATGGTTTCTGGCCAAAAACTAGATTTTACCCATGAAACTTATTTTTATCCATTTGTATCCTTTCCCTTTCCATCTCATTTTAATGGGTGGTCAAGGAAAATTTTGTCTGTCATGTTTTGAGTCCTAACTTATCAGTACTTTTAGTCTTCTATTATAAAAATTCGGAGGCTGCATATCTTTGCTATTGTTACTTGTCTTAAGCTCACAAGTGCCTCCTATTTCAGCAAGTGGCTAATGATGAACCAAAACACAAGGCGACTTCAGAAAGTCACTAATGATGTTCGAGATGAGTATTTAGTTTTCTGTCCAGGAGAGCCCAGGTTGGTGCTTTTCCTTCCTGGAAGCTGTTAAAAGATTATATTTAATTATGTTTCTCATATCATTCCTCACTTGGTAGCATGAGATGCCTATGACTAGAGATAATCCTGGCTAGTATGATCTTGCTCCATTCGTGGCTTTCTTTTGCTTGTTTGCATATTGGCTTTAAGTAATGCCTCTGGGAGTTACAGCTTTACTATGCTTAACAGGCATGGATTCTTTTCATTTACCTCTCGTTTGTGGGATTGAATAGCTCAAATTGGACAAATAAGGAAAGAAAGTAGTATGTTATAGTGAACTGATAGTTCCAATTCAGGTTTTGCCTTCAACTTTAGAGTCATATAGCGAATGTTTCTAATGTTAGGTTATACATAAGTTTGAGGTTGGTGCTTTCTTGTGTTATATTGACAATAATATGGTCATGGCTGCCAAAAGTTGAATGTTTAAAGATCATGAAGAACACGTCCTTTAGGCACAGTCTGTGAAACTATCAGGGCGAACAAGGAGTTATAACCGGAAGGCATCAGGAGGAATGGAAACCTGGCCTGGTAACTATGGAGTCCATTGCATGCTTGACACTTGGATGAGCAGTATGATATAGAAGCAGGGAACGTGAGAAACAAAGCAGTTCTGAGTAGGGCTCTGCATTTTTTCAGTTGCCACATCAGTGGATGCGTGAATTAACTTTGCAACCTGCAGTACTCTTCCAGGGCACGTGATTACAGCACTGATTTTATCTCTTAGATTTAAACATTACCTTCCTTAGAGTTCAGCTCAAGTCTCATACACTGTTTTATGTCTTCATGAAGACTTGTGTATTTGACTCTGAAATCTAGGTTGTTGCATTTAGCAAACAAGCAACTGTACGAGAGAAGTACAGTTTGCATATGATTTTTCGTCTTTAGCACCACAGTTTTTGTTAACAGTAAATGGGTCTGTTATGGCACCTGTAGATTAGCATTTCCAGAGGAAAACAACAACAGCTTGAGGAAAATAGCAAAGTTGGAAGATCCTGGTCAATACTCCAGACTAGGGCTCAAGGTAATATCACCTGCTCAGGCCTATGGCAAAAATCTTCCAATTTAATCTTTGAAACTTTGTTTCGTTTTCTCATTCCTTTTTCTAAAACTTCGCAGCCTAGAAGAGCTGATCTGGACATGAATCAGCATGTTAATAATGTCACATACATCGGATGGGTTCTGGAGGTTGATTAATTATCTTCCTAATATTTCATTCATCTGATTGTTGCTTTCTTCTCAAGCTAATAGTAGGCATGTCTTCTTTTCAGAGCATGCCTCAGGACATTATTGACACTCATGAACTTCAGACTATCACATTAGACTACAGAAGGGAATGCCAGCAGGATGATGTTGTTGATTCGCTTACAAGCCCAGAACTGATGGAAGCCATGGAAGCATCATTGCATCTCCAAGGAACAAATGGCTCTGCCCACAAAAGAGAAGATTTGAAAGACCAGCGCCAGTTTTTGCATTTGTTGAGATTGTCCAGTGATGGGAGTGAAATAAACCGAGGCCGAACTGAGTGGAGAAAGAAACCATCACATTGAGAGAGATTGCCAAGTTTTGGGAATTATACACTCTTACCTGTTTCACTTTTCACTTTATGGAAGTTAGCTTCAGGCTTTGGTCTTGGTAACTGTACGATAGAATTGCAGAGTGTAAGTCAGATCAATGATAGAGCGGAACCAATGTGCCTTAGCCATTCGGAGTAGCCCGAGCATTCTCGGCAAACCAGTTGTTGTATTTCTACGTTTGTTTGCCTTGTTTAAACTTCATGTAGAGGATATGTTTCAAATCCCTATGTGAATGAAAACAACTTTCGGTTGATGGGTATGATAGCTTGATGAATATATAATCTAGCTGATGTTTTGTTTGAGTAGATGTAGATCCATGTTAATGGTATGGTAGTTCCCAATACCAGTACGTCTATACGGCTTCCATCATCTTCATTTCAGAATCAAGTAGCAGAAAAAGAATGTTATCATCAACGATGTCATTTATTATTTAAACGTTACGAGCATCTTCCCACCGAGATTATCTAAACCTGATTACTAATGCCCATATAAACCAAACCAAAGCTCATGGAGGAGTCATCCAAAGTCCAAGCATGACAAGACGCTGCCTCAGTACAGAAACATAAAATTTCATCTCAGTGACAGTATGCTTCTTGGGAGCCAAGAGAGCCAGAACTGCGTGTACAATAGTATAAGTAGACCCAGAGGTTGCTCGCTTTGTAGTTGATCCCGCCTGCCATATGCCTTGCTACTCCAACAGCAGGAACAAATATCATCCCGCATTTGCGATAGAACATTGTTGTACCTGCATCCTTCTTTCACCCACACCTTTTGGGACCGATCCATCCTGAAAACCTGGATACCACAATCACCTCACCTTCATTCAAAACCAACAACGGGAGCTGTACTAGAAATGTCGGTAGTTTTCTAGACTGTTGCAATCCAGCCCCATGAGTCGAGGAATTTGTCAGAACAATTAATCAACTCTTGGCTATGAATGTTAAAGCTGGCCAATGTTCCGTTGTAGAATAGACAGTAGAGAAGGACATCCAACTAAACAATGAACTGAAACATTATCAAGATGACAAGTTCCGAGAACATGTTTCTTCCACTTGTTATCTTCAATTCAGCGCACAGCAATGACAACTTGATCTTCGATTCTTTTTCTTTTACTTTTCCTTGTTGACGTTCTGACTTCTAAGTGTAGGCTCTTCTGATCCTAAGACTAGAGATAAAGCACAGTCGGACATGTAGGAGGACAGAATGTTGTTGCCCCTATTTCAAAATCTGAAACAAAACGAACGGTGTTATGATCCTTCCGACAAATAGACTGTAGAAAAAGAGACAATTACAAAGGAAACAGCCATCATTGTTTCGTTTCGAATCCTGGAGAAGTACCCAGCCAGAATTGGACGCTTGGATTCTGGCTTCTCTCAGATGAAACCAAATTTTGCTTTGCTCATGATGCCATTAGCAAGCCTGTGCAGCTTTGGGTTCGTGGCTAAGATTGTTGGCAGAGTTGATACTGAAAGGCTTAGAGACTAGCAAGATCAGTGGCTTTCCAGCTCTTGCAGACATGGGTGATGCAGAGCCGATCCACCAGGAAAAATTTTCAGTGATTTTCCACAGAATTTCATGAGAAAGATCAGACCTATCTTGAGAGTAGCAGATGCTAACAGAAAGGTTTGACCGAAAGAGAGAGAGAGAGAGATTATGTGACAAAGATACAAGAGACTCATCCATTTCAACAAGGTACTATCATCAGCCTCAGCTAAGATTGCGTACATCATTTAACCAGAAAAAGATTAAAAAAACCAAAAAACAAAAACATAATTCCCTGTCACTGCAAAGAGCCGAAACCACAAACCTAGAAACAGCACTCATAATAATACAGGCAACTCAAAAGCAGGTTTTATAGAGCAGCACCACAGGGAATGGCAAAAAAACTGCTCATGGAGCAGGAGCCCAACTCCTTACCCAGTCTGTTAAGGTTGCAACATTCCTTTCAATGTCGTCAATTTTGTCACTCTTTAGCGCCATAACAATACCCTCTGGATAACTCTCCTTTGCCTCTTCCAGCAAGACTTGGAAGATTTCACATTCTATGTTGTTCGAAAGCTTGGCCCCCTCATAGCCTCTGTTGCAAGACAATACATAGGTGTTAAGCAAGAAGCACATGACACAAACCTTAAAATTGAACATCTGACCTAGCCCACAATTCCACATAAACATACCTCTTACTCAAACGATCGTACAACACAGAGTTGTCTGTTTGAAGCACCACCACAAGATCAAACCACCTTTCAGGGAAGAAATCGCAACCATGATAGTCCACAATATTTCCCCCTTCTTCCATCATATCTTCAAGCTCATCGCATACCTGAAAATGGTTAATCATATAAGAAGCCACAGGTACAAATGTAATGATAAACTGTCACACTATTGCTATGCTAATTCGGTGAAAGTGTTTGCGTTGCTGATACACAAATCTTTTACCCTCTGTTCCTCCTCAGGGAAAGGTTGACAGGAACTCAAACCTTCTACATCATATTTGTAATCTACTTTGCCGGATACTGAAGTGCTAATCCTCCAAAGACTACTCATTAAATTAAGCTAACTAGTCCCTCTTTCCAAACCCCATCTTTCATTGCTTGGCATGAAACAATCCAGACAGATTGAAACATATATTCTCTAAGTAGGTAGATATTGAATTCTAAAAACAGGCACTTCAGAGGTAATTCAAAACTCAGACAATGTTAATCACGAAACGTTCTACACAAAGAACCTAAACCCCAAAACCCCAAAATGGGGGTCATTTTAGCAAAACCAAGATGCAATTGTGCTGGAAAGAAGAAACAATAACTGAAAAGCTTAGATTTAGGATGAAATCTTACGAGGTCTTCATTGATGACGTGACACTGCAGCTCGTCATCCCAGCCATCGTGCAAGTTCTTCTCCTTGACCAAATCGCCGATATTCACGTGGCGTAGCTGGGTCGTTTCCGCCAAGGCAGACGACGTCGTCGTTTTCCCAGTACCAGGTGTGCCTGTCACCAGTATATTGGGCCTCCTCTTTCCGTCGCCGCCTCGACTCATCTCCTCTCTGCTCTGCGAAGCTTTTGTTCTTACTTAGGCTTCCAGACTTAAGAGAACTTAGAAAATAAAACCTAAATGAGAGGGAAAGTAAAAACCTTGGACGATGCCTATGAAGAGGGCCTGAACAAACTGCAGACTCCGAGAGTCGGTCGGGGAGAATAGACGGCGGCCAAAGTCGGAGACTGAGTCCTGAGAGAAAGAGGTTGTTGCTCGGATTGGACAGTGGAGAGAAGAATAGCCGGAGATGGGATAGTTAGGTGAAGAGGAAGACCGTCGACGGTGGAGGTTTGGAGGGCATTGATGGAACTACTGCATACAAAACCCTGCTGCTGCCATCGCTAAATCGACTTCTCCTAAATACACAAATGGCCCCCAACCTTTTTCTCACCATGACATGTTGGCCGTTGTCCCCAAACCCTGACGGAGTAAATTGCCCCAATAAAGGAACATCTATTGGAGTCTAATGTACTACCGCCATCCAGGGTTTGAATTGCATGACAAGTGACCACATTCATGAACTGCCTAAATTTGTCTGTGACATCTGTTTTTGTTACCATTGGATTTCCCACAATCCAATAAGTAGTCAGATGATATCATTAGATCTATAGATGCCTAAATGAATTGTCCTGTGATTAGCAGTGAGCATTATCCGGATAAAACCCAAAAAACCCGATTATATTTAGATAAAATGATTTGGTTTCTTTTCTAGTCTGGTCAGTTCGGATTAAAATCAAATTTCATATATAGTTATCGAATAGGTTATTAGATCATATATTTAAAATCAAATAAACTGTATAAACGAATAATAATAAATATATTACTATTATCCACAATGACCCTACATATATAAAGTTATTTTATAGTAATTTTTGCCATTATCCATGTTGACCCTAAATATATAAAATTATTTCTCACTAGTTTTGGGCAATATGTTGTCTATATTTCTTTAATTTTGGGTATGAGAGGTAAAAATTTCAATATGTATCTTATTTTTTTCATTTACTATATGTCTAGGTCTTAGAAAGATAGCCGAATAAATCAAAATGTAATTCAGATGGTTGGTTCGGATTGATTTTGACATGTAATTCGAATAATTCAGATACACTTTATCAAACCAAAAAAATCAATTTGATTGTAATATTCGGATCAGTTTTAAACTAAACCAATCAAATGCTCACTTGTACCTGTGATACAACTAACTACATGTGCTTATGTACAAACATGTGCCACAAGAATTAAGGGCCAGTTTGGTTCCAATTAATGTGATTAATTCAACTGCATTAATAAAATCAGTTTGGGTCAATTTGCAGGTTAAATATGGCCCGCTTAGATGGAACATAATTTGGTCATTGAATTTGCAAAAATTACACTCATGCCATCCCTGTACATTCTCCGTCATCGAATCCTTGGTTCTTCGCCTTTCTTGTTATAATTCTCCGCTGTTCTCCGCCTTCTGTGGTCTGATTCTCCATCATTTGCCTTTCCTACTCCCACCACATCTTCCTCTCAAACTTTTCTGCATTGATTCTCTACTTTGTTCACCGATCCTCTTATCCTTTTTTTCTTGAAATTGAAATTCGTGTTTCATGGAGATGGCGTCTTTAATTTTCCATCCCTTCCTGTGGCTCTGTTTGGCCATCTTTGTCGTATTTCCTGCCGCCACCCGCTCCTCCTCCTCATCCATCTACGACCACCTTCAACTGAACGGCCTCCCAATCGGCCTCCTCCCTAAGGGCATCTCTGACTTCTCCCTCGACCCCCTCACAAATTGCTTCCTCATTCATCTCCCCCACCCCTGCAACGCTCGCTTCAAGCCCGAACTCCACTATGATTTCAATATGTCCGAGGTCTTGACCTTCGACAAGATCGACCAATTATCCGGCATGTCCCAGCAGGAGCTCTTCGTCTGGTTTCCCGTTAGGGGTATTTGCGTCGATGATCCCGCCTCTAGCTTAATCCACTTGGATGTCGGCGTCGTTGATAAGCAGTTCTTCGTGTCATTGTTTGAAAGCCCCCACGACTGCACAACCGCCGATCCTACTAGTTTCTTTGCCCCTAAGGTAAGCTCGCTTCTCCTTTTATGCTTTGATTCTCCCTTTATTCATTGATCTCGCCGACAAGTGAGTCTCGGTGAATGGCATATTAGGACTACGGCGAGAGGATCTATGTCTGGTTTCATCAATCTTCTCATGAATCTGGGCTTCATCGAGGACTGCGTCGGAGACATGACAATGCTGGTTGGAGATGGGATTCAGCCGATATAGGAAGTGGCACCCATGTAAATCTAGCAAATCTAATGTCTAAATGCCATTCAACCTAGGCGGGTCACATTTAACCGGCGAATCAACCCGATACAGGTTTATTAATGCAATTGAATTAATCACATTAAATGGAAATGAACTAGCCCTAAAATATATATATGCAGATGCAGTACACGTTTTTTGTACTGGTCATGTCTTGTTGTTGCATGACATGCGTGCCATGGGCTCACCATTCTATGAGTTAATGATGTGTAACGTGCTGCGTGCGGGACTTGTGCCATGCTATAGGTCACACAAATGCATGCACAATTAATTCACATGTCTATATATTACACAACTCCAAAATAATTGTAATCTTTCTAGCTGTATTCACTTTGGAAATAGAGAGACAATTCAATTTGATATGCTGCTGTTAAATTTAATCTTCATAAAATAAAAATAAAAATAAAAAAGATACAAATTTAGTAGACGCAATACTACGTCAAGCTTTAGTCATGCCTCACGAGCAACCAATTGAGTATCAATTGCTACAGAGTATCATATCATATGACAGAACCAACATTTAAATATTTACTTATGCAAAAGATTACTTGTCTTTACTGTTAGTTGATGGATTTAAGTTGGGTGAAATATAGTGTAAGGTAGACTAGGATGGTAGAATATTTCTTGTACCCATTCTCTGAGTATTAAAAATAAAAAGTGGGTGTCAATTGCCATATCAATATTCCCTACGTATCATACAGGGTGCTACTGATACAGAAGCTGTCAATGTGCTTAAACACCGGCCATTCTACGACAAAGTGACTCTTAATGGGATTAATGGGTCAGTGGATAAGCGCCAGTCAAAAGGGGCATGTGGGAGGTAAATGGAAAGGGCGAGGGAGTTTGTAGAAATTACAATTGTTGCCACAGGTTATTTTAGCAAGTGAAAAAGATTCTATATCCAGCACCACCTCTCTGGTTAAGCCAATTCTACCCCTTGTTGGCCTTTGTTTAGAGCATGCTGTGGCCTCGCAGGGCGCAGCCCGTAGTACAAGAAAGGTCAATAAGAAACGTCAAATTCGACCTGGCGCTCGAATAATGCAGAGCAATAAAACGCAACACAGCCAGAATGTGGCTGGCCACGTTCGAAAGAGAGCCACCAGATTCCACTCCACAAGGGCCCGAGTTCTGGACATCTGGGTTATGCATGACATGACTCATCTGCTTTAAAACACCCAACCCAAGCACATCACTAGTTCCTGTTAGCAACGTCGCTTAGCATCTCTCACTTCCAAATAAATAACCTTCCAGTTTCTATTCATTCACTCTCAACGGAGAAACAGGCAAAGCTTCAATTCAACACTAAGGTATACCTTTCGTGGTAGGATATAAACTATTAATCTAAAATCAATGATAATCCAGTAAACATGATTCAACAGCATGTTAAAACAATTCATGGAAGTTTGAACAAGATGGTCCTTTCTTGACATGCCTAAAATGAGGAAAAGAAAAACAAAAAAGAAAAAAGTCGTCCATTTAGTTCCTTTCCAGTGGATCCTGTTTCATTCCTGTGGAAAAACCATTCTTCATCAGCACCAAGAAAGCAGACATTTTTATCATCAATGCGGGAGCAAATCTAGAATATAGAGCAGGCAGCAAAATTTGACAAAAATCCATCAAATACTAATTTATCACCACTTTCAATGGCGATCATCTTTTCTGTTTTCATCACAGTTTCTTGCTTTCCAAGACTTCCAGTTGCTAATATGAGCTAATAGGTTTAGAAAGGCGTAATTTTGTGGCCAGTAACTATTCTTTTCAGAGAAAACAGGAACTTATTGGACACATAAGAACAGCACATTCATTTAATTGATAATTAGTCTGGGTAAAGCGGGGAAGTTTCAAATAACATCACATACCAGGACAACGCATTATTATCATTCTTGCCCAAATAGTATGGGCTTAAGGCTTCGTATACCAAATTCTAACTTAAAATTGCGAAGAAAAAAAAATTATTCTCAGCCTCTCTAGTCTGTCCTCCCCCCTCCATTTCTCTCCCTGTACATATACTTCCTTTCTTTTAAAACACCAGCAATAGTTTGAGTTGTGTCATTCATCTCTCAAGTACGGGTGTGAATATATCAATCAGTCAGGAGCCCCTCCCAGTAACTATGGAAATTTAAAAAAAAAAAAAAAAAAGATAAAATTCAACCCAAAAACGAACACCAAAAAGCATGCTAACTCAAGAAGACAGTTGCATAGCTCAAACCTTAAATCTAACTGGCAGCTGGAAGGAACACCCTTATTAGTTCCCTTGCTGTGATTCTTTTCCTGCAAGTAGGACATTTACTCTGGGCAGTTATAGCTGCCTTGATGCATTTCTTACAGAAAATATGACCACACCTAGTTGATGTCTCCTCAACTAAAGGGCCCATGCAAATTGGACAGCTGAAAGTAGGCTCTTTTGGAGGTGGTGAAGGAATTTTTGCAACATCTCCCTGCAATGAGATAATGAGTAAAATAAAAACATTCATTATCCAGTCCAAGAAACACAACATCTCATCCAAAAGCATTTGGGCATTAGTAATAAAATAAGAAAATATGAAAAAGACCATTGGCAAAGCTTGAGCATTGCTTTCCAGATTAATATAATGATCACAATTGATAACAGTTTGGGGTGGAGAAATCCTTCTGTGCCTGCCACGGCTGTTATTAGTAGACCTTGTTCGAACTGCAAGAGATAAGTGATCTACATCAACTTCAATGTCCACATAAAAAAACTCAAAATAAGAAATATAGATAAACTGGTGCAAAATGAATAAGAATAGATTACAGGCAATCAAGGGAGAATGGTTGATGGTGTGCTCTTTTGGCCATTTCAACCAAATTTTACTCTCAGAGGAAGACTAGAGTGAAGCCTTTGGCTATTTGACAAGCTACAAGGTTCTTTGAAATGAACTGCCTCAAGCTAATGCAAAATCATGGATCCTTTCCGCAGCACATTTATGAAAATCAAGTAAATATAAAATGGGGTAGAGGATGTACAATTTCTCACTTAAATTATTTACCTGAATCCAGATCAACTACAAGGGATCTTCCACGCCTCCTCCTTGAATTATTCTTTGCCTGTAGATTATCACAAGGCAAATAAAGTTACTATAATATCAACATCGCATGGGTCTGATAGAAGCAATGAGTAATGAAGTGGAAAAAAAAGGGGAGAAAGGGCTAGAAGTCATACTTCTGCAAAGGCCCTAGGGGAAGATTCAACAACGTCATCATCAATGGCCTCAACATCAATTGCGGCATGTTGTACAGAATGCACAGGGCAATTTACCTGTGGTTCCCGAAATACAACCTGAGCTGAAGTACCCTCCTCATCCCTGCTTTCACTAACCGGTGGGGGCACATTTAGATCCAAATATGTCCTCCTGCGCTTGTATTTGATAGGAAAACCCCTTGTCTCCTGATTGCTCATGCTTCAACAAACCGCTTACCAATGAAACTATTCCCAACTTCAAGTATGAGTGGCAACAACAACACCTAATTAAAGGTCAACAAAGCAAATGAAATGACCTATTTCAGATCAACCCAACCATGTTCAGCTAAGAAAAATTTCACTACTTATTATGGTGGTGCACTTGGATCTTAGATATCCATGTCAAACGAATGAATAAGATGGATATTTTGTTGGATTGAGAAGAAGTACAGAATCCAAACAGTTGAACATATAACTATGTCCACTGTCCCCCGGCTGCAATGTGTTTCCCACTGGTTCATTTTATAATTAACTGGTAGAATTGGTGATCAGAGCAATGCAATGCAATTAAACAAACCAGTCCTACATTACAATCACCTAAACCTTGGCTCCACAGCAAAGTAACATATATTCTGAAATGTGATTCCAGTTGCAACACAGCAAAGCTTAATTTTAGCAACCGATGTCTGTTAATTACTAATAAACAAAGTCGCCCATAAAGAGGTAAAAACATATAAACGTAAACTAAAATCCACAAGAAAAACGAAAACATAAACTTCAAGACATCGAGTTGTCCGGTCATGTGAACCATGAGTCTGAAATAAGCTGGACTGGCAAATAAAAAAGCAACAATAAATTGAGCGGTTCACACCGATCGCCTGATGATAACGGAAGTTTAAGGAACAAGAACGGAAAGATGAAACTTCGATCGGCGCAGCACAGGACAAATTGGCTGCAACTGAAGAGCGATGATTAAATTGGCGTTCAGAGCTATACCTTGACCTTCAATATGGAGGCGAATCGGTTCAAAATTGGGACTTGAAAAGTGAAAATTGAGGGGATGATAAGCAAGAACGGGGCTTTGTTTGAAAGCGAGCGAGGAGTAAATAGCACCATCAGTCCTAAACTGTCAATTATGATTGCAAACCCGGTCCTCAACCTTCATTTTGTTTCAGATAATTGATGATCTTAATAATTCATTGCATATTGATCTCTTGCCCCAAGGTAAAATTGTGTTTGCACAAAACCTCAATTTAAAGAGAGAGATAATGAAAATTTGATATTAAATGGCCCATTAACATTAAAAAATTTTGAAATACATTGAATTTAGGAAAGAAAAGTTACTGAACAGTTTAAATTAGTATTTAAAAAATTAATGTCAGATATTTACATGAAGTTAAAGAATTCAAACTAATTATAACTATTTTGAATAAATTTAAACTGTTTTATAATTTTTTACTGTTTTATAATTTTTTTACTATTAGTGAATCATTTAAACTATCAATTTTTTTCCTTTGTAAATTGGATTTCTTTGTTGACTTAGTCTTGCATAGGGTAGGGAATAATATGCAATAAATTATAAAGATATGAATCAATTTGTAATAAAATGAATGTTGATGATCAATTTGTAATGAGAATGAAAAGGTTTGGGACTAATGATGCCTTTTGACCAGCGAGCGGGGCTAGGGTTTGGTTGGAGAAAAAAATGGATCTCTCAGACGCCAGTGGGTCGGAGAAAAATCATGGTCTTTGAGTTTTGTCATGAAATTGAAAGTGGAAAACTGGGTGGCTACATCTACACTTGCATATGCTCTGCGTGTGTTCTACTTCGAACTTGCGAACAACGTGATAAGGGCACAATTTTTTCTTCTTGTTTTCTAGGTCAATGCTGCGCTGGTGTGAGCCGAACCGGGTGTTCTATGGTCATTTACTATTGAATTTCCTGGGAAAAACAAGACTTATAATTTTTAAAAATCAAAACGGAGTAAAGAATTTAAGACGAGAGCTTAATGTATAAAAAATTACTAAGATAGATTTGACAAGTCATCTTTAATCTTGAGTTGTTGAGATCTTTTCTTATACTAGAAAAAACTAAAGAAAGAGATCGACGTTATTTTTCTTTTTTCGGAAGTAGTAAAGTTAAACTTGCGCATAAACTTGCACCCACAATTCAACCATTTTTGTTAGTGTGCACGCATCAAGGATTTAAGATCTAAAATTCAAGCCGCTGCTATAAATATCCTTCTCAGTTCTTCCCCCCAAAATATGGTTTGATCTATGTATTCTCTCTTTATTACCTATATAATGTACTCCGGGTGAAAATATTGTTTCATGATTTTACGGTGGCATCTGTATACATCTAGCAAAGCAACAGACAAATGATATTGATATTGAAAGCCAGCGCTGTTCAAATCCATTAGCCCATGTAAACGAACGTTTTCTCCTGCTAAACATTTTCAAGTAGTGACATTCAACTGTGTAAGCAGGGAAGGTGTTTAAACATTGGGGGAAGGTATCACACAAATAAAACCACTAGAAAACTAGTGAAGTTTGACTCTGATCTGATGAGAGAACATCCTAAAAAAGCAATGATCTCAGATGAAAACATCTAACAGCTACTGATATCACAAGTCCAAAACTAGAGTAAAATTTCAATGAAATGGGATATCAAATATGCAATCTTTCCCACACTAGTCCTACATTCAGCATTAGCTTCTCCCTCCCCCTCATCAGATGGTCCAACCACACAACTAGACTCAAAATGAGAACGCTACAGTAGCTTTGGTTAGGCATGACTTCAATGTTAAACCTCCAGGCTCCAGCACCAGTTACAGAACTTAACAGCAAAATTTTGATCTTCATTTGCTAGTTCAGAATTGGACTTTATAGCATTCAAAACCATTAACAACATACATCTCAAGACAATAGTGAAATGGCCAAACTTTACCCTCACCACTGGCAATCCGTCATAATAATGCAGAAAGAGCTGGCAGAGACAATCAAATAAGTAATGCATTTCAATTATTAAGCGACTGAGAATACAGATGAGAAATATGCAGGCCTCCTCATTTTACACTCTATCCAAGCTTCTGATGTCATTAACAACACAGGACCCAGCCAATTTATCTAAAGAAAAACATGTAGGCAATATCTTTGAACAGCTACAAACAGTTGAACTGGCCAGAAAAAGAATCACTGTATTCAATGAAGGACTAGGATCACATACCGAAGTTAAAATTGTCAATAAGGTCTTTTGTTACATCAGAGCTTTTCTGTCAGTCTGATCATAAAGGAGTTAACTGCACTGTTATCTAATAGAATCCATGAAGACTCAAAAAGCTCATGAAAGAAACCAGCTCCAGTTTCCTCAGCCGCAATTCTAAATGCAGCACCAAATGCATTTCCCTGAACTACACCAAGGCGAGGCTTTCTACATACCCCAACTATCAGTACCTTCCCTGGTTGTTGTGATGCACAGGCACAGAGCATGGGCTTCATTCTCGCTCCTTTTTCCTTTAGTGCATCCATCAGAAAGTAGCAGAACTTGGTCAAAGCCTGGGGGTAGCCCAACAACTTTGCATCTATTGAGTCTTCAAGCTTCGCCCATCTGAACTTTCTTCCACTTCTGATAGAACCACTCTTTATCATTGCAGCGCTTCCCTGCCTGAGAATAGCCCTTTGTATCTTGATTGCTTGCTGCATACCATCTTTCAGCTTGTCAAGATTGCTCAAAGACAATGCATCATAAGCAACCCCAAATTGTTTTGAAGCACAAGAACCATCCAGCTCCACAAATGATTCAAGTAGAGCTGTTACTCCATATACCACATCAGCAGCAGAAACCTTGGAACTATATCCATGTTGCCTGACAAAACTTTTGTAGTAGAAACTGTCAAGCCCATATTGAGGTAGAAAATGCTTGAACTCTTCTTTCATCTTCTGCTTTACTTCATTATTCATGTAATGGTATTTCTGTTGGCAATCCACTAGCGCAAATCCCATCCTTGCTAGAAGAAGCTTAAGCTTCTTAATGCCATTATCACTCCATGTCTTCAACTTAGTTGCTATGTATGACGAACACAGCATCGAGTCAAATAAGCTCCACTCCCTCAACAACATGAGTTTTGGCTCAGATACATGGTCAATTCTCAAAGAATCAGGTGCTCGTACCTTGGTACCATCTTTAAGTGTCACTGAAGTAACTGCATCAGGGTTCCCCAACTTAGGGAGAAGTTCTTCAAGATCTGTAAACTCAAGTTCGTATCTCTCATCAGTTAACCTCTCATGGACAAACTGATCAGTCAATGAAACACAAGCCAGCCAAAGCAACTCATTTGTATTCTTTGTTAGGGAATATGACAAACGATACATCAAAGAACCAGAAGGCTTGCCATGGAATGTACCCGTATGATAATACTCCCTCTTTAATCTCTTAAAACGTCGAGATGCTGCCTCCTCTTCCCCATTTGTTGACGTCCTTTTTCTCTTCCTAGAATTACCATCCCCATCAACCTCTTCATCTTCATCTTCATCTCCATCTTCATCCTCACTTTCACTATCATATTCATCTTCACTCTGCAAACCCGCATCACGCAAGCTGTAACTGGCATTTGCCAACTCCATAACGTTAAAATCATACTTCAAAGCATCCAAATTTTCATCATCCTCCGTATAAAGGACAACAACCTGCTTATTCTGGTCGCTCAAATTGTGCAAATGAATCGGCCTGTGACTGTCAATAACAAATACGGTGACAGCAGGACCCAACTTCAGATCGTTCTGCAAGTCCCGGTGGCAGCCCCAGTTTATCAACAGAATGGAAATGGGCTCATCAGAAGAACTCAAATCAGCAGCAGCATATTTGTGGATTTCTTGGAAAGAAGACACTGGATAACAAGAGTACCGGACAGAATCCGACTCAAGTATATGGAACATGATTTTGAGGGCGCAAAGCGAGTCCACATCAGATGTTGACGGGAATATGAGCAGCGGCGAGAGAGAAGACACCTTAACAGAATCCCGCAGCCGAGAATAAAATGACTCGACTTGTAGCTCCCTCATACCACTTTCGCAACTAGGCTTTCGTGTTTGAGCCAAATATGAAAACCCTTTTGAGCCGACTCAAAACTTGGGGGTTTTACAAGGAAGCCAGTCCAGTTTGTAAATACACGAGCGATCTCAAAGCGCCGCCCTTAATTTACTTGGAAAGATATAAGATCTAAGGAAATGGTTCCCAGTAGGGCGAGAAATGAGGTTGCAAATTGAGGTATAGCAGCTGAATTGGATGAGGAACAAGCTCAATTAGGATGGCGAATTTACCATCGAGACTAATCACGGGAAAATAAAAGATAAGGAGATAATCTGAACACAAGAACTGAACAAATTACCTGGGATTTGGGAACTGAAGCTAGCATGGTTTCGATGAAATCCGATGCTTGGCTTTTGCTTCCAGCGCCTGGATCTCGCCTCGGAGCGGGGAAGAGGGAGAGAGAATCAGAGAACCCAGAGAGAGGAGAGGGAGGGAAAGTTTTGAGATTCAAGATATCGGTTTTGATTTGATTTTGAATTTGGAGTAGTCTCCTCCTGAGTAATGTAATGTGGTTGAAATTTTCAAATTTTTGAAGCGGCCGCGAAAACTTTTGCCGCTGGCGCTGCCACTAGGGGCTGGGGAGTGTGTTCTGGATAGTCACGTGCTGTGCTTTTCACACGCATGTTTGGCACTTGGGCGAATTTCAAAACCCCCCGAGGTTTAGTGAATACTTCACTTACCCCCCTCCTGTTTGAAAATTCTCCCCTTTACCCCCTTAGGTTTAGGGCAAATTTCAAAAAACCCCCTGAGGTTTAGTGAATACTTCACTTACCCCTCCTGTTTGGAAATTCTCCACTTTACCCCCTTAAGTTTAATAGATCCTTCACTTACCCCCTTCCATAATATTGTAAATAATTTTAATTTACTTACAATGCTCAATTATTATTTAATTAAAATTATAGTCTTTACAGAATTGTAGATTTTTATAGTAATAAAACATGTAAATATTAAAATGAATACTTAAAAAAATAAAAATCTATTTATATGAACTTTTACATACTGGTATATGAACAATAATGCTCTTGTCAAATGTGGATACTGTATTTACTTAATATAATTTCCCAATAATTATTATATAATTACTAGAAAATTTAAATTTTCTATTATTGATGAACATTTCACCTAGGTGAAATTTCAAAAAGGTGACAATTGTGATAAAAAGACAATTGGGTGTAGAAACCTTACTAAGCATTTAAGGGCGAGATTATTTTGCATTAGTTTTAATGTATTGTTGTACATTATTCTTATATAAAATTATTATTTACTTTATTTCAAAAAAATTATTATTTAATGAAAATTTTAATTTACTGAGCTTTACATTTTAAAAAGTCTAAAACTACCTGGAGAGTCATAAAAATATTCTAAAATTATTTTTTAAACATATTAAAGTGTAAAATTTTAATAGATTAATAATTTTAGACAAATAATCACTCTATATAATATGATGCAAAAATGATACTTTTACTTATTGCAACATATAATTGATAGTTTTATATATTAATTTAGATACTTTTACTTATTACATCATACATTTTTATTTTTTAAGGAAGTTTTGCATGTCTATAATATAATAATTATTTCGATTATATGTATATAAAATGAACAATAGGTAAGTTAATTAAAGTAAATCTTAGAATTAGATCATTTTTTCATCATTCTTATATAAAGTGATTATTTTGCTAAAAATATTAATTTATTAAAACCCTACACTTTAATACGTTTAAAAAATAATTTTAAAATATTTATGTGACTTTCCAGGCAATTTTGGACTTCTTAAAATGTAAATCACGGTAAATAGGTAATTTGAGTAAATAATAATTTTTTTTGAAATAAAGTAAATAATAATTTTATATAAGAATAATGTACAACAATACATTAAAACTACTGCAAAATAATCTTGCCCTTAAATACTTAGTAAGGTTTCTACACCTTCTTTCTATCATAATTGTCAACTTTTTAAAATTTCACCTAAGTGAAATGTTCATCAATAATAGAAAAAAGAATTTCTTTCTTCAATAATAGAAAAAAATAATTTAAATTTTAGACTAATTATACTTTCTTTAAGTAAAGAAAAATTAATAATTTAAATTTTATAGTAATTATACAATAATTATTGGGCAATTAGACTAAGTAAATGCAGCATCCATACTTGACAAGAGCATTAATGTTCATATACCAGTATATAAATGTTCATATAAATAGATTTTATTTTTATTTTAAGTATTCATTTTAGTATTTATGTGATTTATTACTATAAAAATTTACAATTCTAGAAAGACTATAATTTTAATTAAATAATAATTGAGCATTGTAAGTAAATTAAAATTATTTACAATATTATGGAAGGGGGCAAGTGAAGGATCTATTAAACTTAAGGGGGTAAAGTGGAGAATTTCCAAACAGGAGGGGGGTAAGTGAAGTATTCACTAAACCTCAGGGGTTTTTTTGAAATTCGCCCTAAACCTAAGGGGGTTTAGGGGAGAATTTCCAAACAAGAGAAGGGTAAGTGAAGTATTCACTAAACCTCAGGGGGTTTTTTGAAATTCGCCCTTGGCACTTTCTCTCTGTTTTTTTTTTTTTCTGAAAGTTATTTTCCGGCGTTTTAGACCTTTTGCCCCTGAGAGTTTACCAGGGCCGGCTCCACCCCTTAAACTTTTTAATTTGGGACTTTTTACCCCCTTAAACCATATAAGTCAGTTAGATACCATCACATCACATGTGAGTAGTTTTCTGATGAAAGTGGGTTTTTGCATTATGTGAGGACTAAAACAGAAAAAAATAAAATAAAAAGGACTAAACAGTCATTTGGCCACTAAACACAGTTAAATGAATTTAATCGCTGGACGGATGAAACGGACATAGCAGATTCCAAAACCAGAAGCCTCCAGACTTTTAATACATGAACATTTTTCCGGTTTATATCTTGTTCCAAATTTTTTTTCCTTATCTTTCTTTATTATTGTTTTCTGAAATGAAACTTTAATCATTATAATTTGCCTACTTTTGACTATGGTTGTGGTTGATTTGTCTTAAGTCAATTTTTTTTTATTAATTTAATAATTAAACCATTAATTGATTGACATAAGTTAAATACAATTTTATAGTTCGGTCATTTTTTTCATTATTGATGATTGAATTTTGCTGCATAAATTATTTACTTTAAGATCTATAGTTTACTAAAATAATTTGGTTAATAATTACTTAAATTTAAAGTAAAATTTTCTAGATAAATTTTTTTATTGATATTAAAAATTAGAGTTTGAATTAATAGGAGATGAAAAATTTTAGTAAATTCTTTTTTAATAACAAAGAAAATATGTATAGACTTAAAGCACACACAATTTTTTGTTTCACATTATTATATTTTGATCATAACTAATCATTTTAATGATAAGAATATAATATAAAGAGAATCCAACTCAAAATTAAAATAAAGCAAGATTTTAGTTAATTAATGTGAACTTATGGGTGAAAATTTTTTAATTACTTATAATAAAAATTTATTTTATTGTAAAATTTATCGAATTAAGTCTTGTAACAACGTACAGGTCATCAAAACCTCGTATATACTAAATTGCCCAAGAGTCAAACTGGATGCTAAAGACAAAAAATAAAAAATGGATTCTTTACGGACAATTCTCGCGTCCGCCCTGGCGGACGTACGCCAGGGACGGAACGCGTAACATCCGTTTGCTCTTTTTTTTTTTTCTAAATCCAATTTTTTTAATTTCACATTTAATTGAAAAATAATTATAATTTTTTCTAAAGATATTTTTGTAAAAAATTTATTCTTACTATTAAAATGGCCTGATTAAATAATTCTTTTCTTCTTTGTTCTCTCCTCCCCTTTCTCTCCCATTTTCTCGTTTGTTTTTTTTTTATTTCACAAGCTAAGGAAAATGATGCTTTAATTAGAAAATGAAGCATATATTGATTTCATATTTTACGATAATCATGATATTTTGAATTTAAAATTAATAAGAAGATAATCACACCATTTTAGTCTTAGACATTAGACTGATAAATTTATACATTAATATAACATAGTTAGACACCAAAAAAGCAGTCACAGACACTAGAACAGTAGTCTTAGATATTAGAGTAATAAATTTATACACTAATATTACATAATTAGACACCATGAAAGTATTACTAGATATTAGTACAATAGTTTTAGACACTGAAATAGTAGTACCAGACATTGAGATAGTAGCACTGTACACTACACTAACTAATTTATACATTAATGTAACATAAGTATATATAAGCAAAGCGGTACTAAACATCAGAATAATAATTATAGACACCAGAACAAACAGTTCTAGACACTATGTCAGCCAATATATGACACCAATTTTATATACATTGCACACCAAATTATGCAGATAATAGCATTTTTCTCTGAAAATGGGAATTTTTTTCTCTACAGAAATAATTAAAGTTTTAAAAATTATTTATTCCATGATTATAGAAATTATCTAAATTGGCAACTCCCTCCCTTAATAATAACTACCATATCTATCCCATAATTACATATGTTTATTTAAAATAGTAACTTCTCATATCTTAGTAATAACTACCTAACACTGTTAATTTTATCGTTAGTGGTGTACGTACACCATGGTGGACATTTTCAAGTTTCATTCTTTACGCAATGAAACCAAATTTATTTACAAAAATTAGACATAATCTGATGCAGAAGACAAATTATCTTTATATTTTTGAATAAGTGACGGCAAAGAAAACCACTAAAACCAAGAATCTTTCAGACAACCATGGAATCTCCAAGCAATTGTCCCACCAAAAGTTTCTATTTTTTCGATCAACCATGCTTCATTGCCGCCAAAAGTTCGCGTTTCGGCCCCGGCTATAACTCATCAACATTGGGTTTAATTGGGAGAATGCTCAGTTTGTTCCTTTTCTTCCATTTTATTTTCGTTTTACTCCTCACAATTCATTTGGTTCAAAAAAACCCTCACGTGACCCATGTGACTAACTTAAATTGCCTGATGGGGTAAAAGGTTCCAAATTACAAAGTTTAAGGGGTGAGCTGGCCCGAATCACGTTCCAGGGGGCAAAGGGTTTGAGTTACCATAATTCAGGGGGCAAAAGGTCTAAAATGTTGCTATTTTCCTTTTGTTAATACTACTCTTGTTTTCTCAGTTTTCTAATTTTTTAGAGGCATAAAAAAAGAGATGGGGGTGGTTGAATGAATGGAATAACAACAGTAAATCAATAGGTCAAACTTGAAATGGTATCCAAATTCGACTAAAGACAAAATAAAGGAGAAATTTGATATAAAAAATAATGGGAGATTTTTTTTCTTTTTGTATTCAAAAGCATCATTACAAGTATAGAAGCAAAGAATATGCTATTACATATAATTATTATAATTAAGGGAGTCTACTGTTTTTTTTTTTTAGGTTGTATTTAAACTAAACTTGATATCAGGTTTGTTCCTTTAAATTAAGGGTAAAGTACCAAAAAACTTATTAAAGTTATATATCTGGATCAATTTGCTCGTTATTCTTTTAAGTGGTGCTAATTTTCTCATTGAAGTTTTAGTTTAGGCCCAATTACTCACTAAAGTTTAAATTAGGTACCAATTACGCCACTAATGTAACTGACAGTTGGAACTTTTTGTTAAATACTATAATATTCTGTTTGGAGATGATTATGTGGGAAAAAATCAGTCCAAGTGGTATGCCAACTAGGCAAAAATGGGTCCTTCAGCTCCACCGCCTCCATCGTCAAGCTCTTCCTTCACGCCCAAGCTTAGCTCCTCGCTTAGCTCCTCGATCATGCCCCTCCACCATCGCCCAACCTCTCTCTCTCCATCCCATCCCCACCTTTCACAGCCTTTTCTGAAAATTAACAGCTTGGTTCATGACTTTCATCAACACACATGGTGTGCCTACAACTCAAAGCCCGATAATGTACAATGCCCATCTTGTATTCATCTGGTGTCACATCCCACATAGGCCCCAGCCTGTGCACTCTCAGTAACACTCACCAAAATTACCCAAGATTCAATTGATTTCACCTAAGACCAGGTGTTAATAACTCCCTATTGTTTAAACCTTATTTTCTTAAATTGAGAGCTGGGATATGTCCCAGGAGGCTTAGGAATTTTTTTTAGAACGACAACCTGCAGCTTAAGTAGGCCCTACCCCTAACTTGCAACACAAGGCAAGGCATACACTTAATCTGTTAAGTGTCTAGGATGTGTGCTTGTCAAGTGTGCTACTTTAATGAATGACAACCAAGAAGCCCACATCTTCATAGTTTGAAAAATCAAAATTTCCATGCACATGTACATTCAGCTAAACATAATATCTCAAGAGACATCTTCATGAAACATAACCACAAGCTCATAAACTTAACATAACTTGGCACATAAGCATCCATCATATGTACATACAAAACCATGTACAAGCAAGGCTATATATATATATACACACAAAACAGCCTAAGTACCAGCATCACTAGCTTGGAAACATACCAAGGATGCTATAAACCCAAAATAGCCAAGGTTAAGTTTACAAGCCATATACCCTAGTTTCTTAAAAGAAACCTAAGTGTACAGAACAGCAGCACACTCCACAAAACCAACCCAAACATACAAACCATAACCAGGGTCCAAGTCCACACATCCTTCCTGTACCTAGACTGATCCCACAACTACAAAAGCCTGCAAACTTAGAACATAAGTTTCAGCCTTAAGCCATAAGACTTGTAATGTAAGTATTCAAGCCAAGATTCAGTTGGCACATACCTCGAGCAAATAGTGTACTAACTAGCACACAAACTAGCAACTCAAGCAAACTACTCAAGCTGTATATCCTTTCCTGAAACAAAATGTATGGGCAGTGAGTAACAATTACTCAATAGGGTTTCACAAACGACCATATAAGGTCTATTTAGTTAAGTCCAATGACTTAACCTCCACAAGCTTACTTATCCTGCAAGAAAGACATGAAAACATGGAAAACACAAAAAAAATATACCAATACATATAATCATCATAAATCATCCATATATTTAGCATGCACAAACAATCAACCAAGCACACAGAACTCACACACACACCACAAAGACCATTTGGCCAAGTACCATAACATGTGCCATTGTGCACTTTTGCACACAAAACTCCACCATAAACTCCACTTCCTCTAGAGCTCCGAAATGTCTAGCAAAATGGCCACATTCACTAGCATTTCTAGCACATGTCCATAGTCAATTAGCTAAATTAACGACCATAACCGAATCAATCTCAATATGCCCATCAAGTAACTAAGGTCATATGGCAAATTTAACCATCACTTAGCTACTCTAAACACTTGAATCATGGTATACTACCAAGAAGTCAAGTAGTTAGTGAACCCTACCTCACAATCAAAGCTTGAGCTCTCGGTTGCTCGAGTAACTAAGGCCGAAGCTCAAATATATATTGCCTAACACAATAAGCCTTCAATTAGCTTTCATAATCACTTGTCCATGGAAAATTACCAAGAAAAACAAGTGATTATGAGCATTACCTCCTTAATCCAAGCTTGATTTCTCCTCCAAGCTTCAACTTCAACAATAGCACGGCAAGAACTCTAAACTTTGCTTCCAACAAGCTTTGAACCCCTTTGTTTTCTCGGCCAATTAGCCTAATGCGTAAGAGCCGAACTCTTTTCTCTTCTCTTTTCTTTCGTTTCTCTTCCTTTTTCGGTCAGCTAACGTACTAGAGGAACGCTGAAGCTTGATTTCGTTCTTTGACAGATTTTCATTTTTCGGCCAGCAACAAATGAAAGCCAAGTAAAGAAAACGAAGGCAACGAATTAATGCTCCTGGCGCATTAAATAAACGTATGCCCAGTGTTGAACATTTGAACCAAAAGGCAGCAAAGAGAACAACGAATTCTGGCGCATTAATTGGCGTTTGGCAGCCATTTACACATGTCCCCCAAATTGGCTCAATGCCAACATTGGTTCCCAAATTCTCTTCATGTGACACTTTCTTCCCTAAAGTTTCCATATACACATTTTAATCACTAAAATATAGGATTATTTCAGCTCTATTATTAATTCATGGCTCAAATTGCCAAGCTTTCATTAATATAGCCCAAAGTGGTAATTAACCCATGACCAAATTAATTTGGAAGAAGCCGCAATTAATTTGGAAGAAGCCGCAATTCTTGACCGGCGAATTTGTTTTTGTCAACCAAAATTGGTCTAATTCCACCTTTGTCCATGCACTTATTTACATGGTGCATTTTCACCCTTCAAGTTCCCATAATTTCATTTACATCCTCATCCTTACTTTCAATCAAGTCCCTCATATTTTAAATTGGTGTTTCTTTTTATTCTTGGCGTAAGCCAAGTATCTAATGGTCCTAACATCTAGCACTACTAGCAGAGTGAAGAGCATGATGCTGGCTCACAGGAATTTGATCACAATCACAGTGGGCTACCATGTGGTGGCGCGCACAATAGAATCACTAGCAATGATCATGTATACGATGTGTTTGAATTCGGGGAAATGCTGAAGGGCATGGCAGTGGGTTAAACAGTAATGGTCATGGAGCGGTTTGAATTGGGGACAATGTTAAAGGTCGTGGAGGCTTTCCGAGCGAGCTACGTGGTAATTGTGCCGTCAATGGTAGTGGCGATGGTTGCAGGGAAGCTTTGATTTGAGTTCGCTAAAGTGGGTTAGATGGGGGGCTCCGCCTAGGAAAGACACTATTGCTGCATTTACGAGCATGTTCCCTTCTGCCATGCTCGCACAGGTTTAGTAACGATTGATAATGTGGAGGAAGTAGTATGGTTGGAGTCTTTAAGAGTTTATGGTCACTTTGTATGATTCAAGAAAGTTAAGAGTTAAATTGATAATTACATCACCACGTCATCATTCCGTTTACATGTCAACACTACTAACGGCTCAATGATGAATTTGGTCCCAAACCAAAACTTCAGTGAAGAAATTTGCACCACTTGAAAGAATGATGAATAAATTGGTCATGACATATACTATTGTGAGTTTTTTTGTACGTTTCCCTTAAATTAATCATTGGATAGATTAATCATAAGAGTGATTTATCTCTGATACCCTTAATTTCTTATTACTACTAATTTCTAAAAGTCATGAGACTACTACTGTTTGAGGAAGAGTAAACTACAGTATCATTACCATTTGCCCTTTTAGGTTGTGGCGTTCACGCACCTGCTGCACTTCTCCTTTTTATTTTGGATGTGATTGCTTCTTTTGAAAATTTGATTAGATTTTTTAAAAGCAGTAGCTTTCTTGAGGGTCTGTCTTGCAATTGTCCCACTATCATTCTGTTTCACATTTCTTTTTTTGTTAACGCACATTTTCGGTCCCTGCATCATTTTCATTGCCCATTTTAGACTTTGAGTTTGATCAGTTTTGCATTTTGATCCATAAACTTAATAACTACTTAATTATAATGTTTTTGTTTAATATCTTGATTTTTTTTATGATGTATTACTTTTTTAAAGTAAAACACTGGTTACCATGGTTTGTTTGGTTTTTTAGTAAAATAGAGTTTTTTTAAACTTTGATTAAGTCAATTGTTAAACTTTTAATACATAAAGTTTCTACATTTTCTCTTTTGGTTCTCAAACTATTTTTGTTATTTTTCTTCATTATTATTTTCTCAAACAAAACTTTAGTCACTATGATTTACAATTTTTTATATAATTTCAGTTGACTCCATTTTAATTAATTAATTTATTTTATTTTTCTTTTACCTTTACTATGTTAATGGTTAAACCATTTATTGATTAACATAAATTAAACACAATTTTGTATATATTCCGCGGCATAAGAAAATACTTTATTTACAGTAAATGATATTTTAATCAACAAAAAATTACCACTAAGAAAATCTGTCTGAGCTAGTAAAATTAACATACACTCTAAGAAAACTGAACATCACTGTTAAAATATGTTTACAAAAAAAATATATATTTTCATTAATTTTATTTATTTTTTTTGCCAAAGAAATTTATTAAAAATAAATATTTTTTCAAAAAACATATGGACCATGTGATTGTTAAATCAATAAAATATTAACTTTTAAATCACATTGATTCTTAACAAAAATAAAATAAAATTGAAAATTTTATAATCTCTTGTTCTAGGACAGCAGATAGAGCATCGAAAAGGTATTGGTAACGAATAAAATTAATCACGTAAAACTACCATTTCAAGGACTTCAATTAAAAAATAGATTTTAAATTAATGCAAACTAATTTTTCTAATAATTAAAATGTTTCGTTTCCCATGTTTAAAACACATTTTCCCCCTACTTCTAAACAGTTTTTGAGTTTTTAAAGTAATGAATTTCAAATGGAATAATAATAATAATAATAATAATAATAATAATAATAAAAATAAATTTTAAATTTTAAATTTTATTCTTCTCCATGTGTTTTCTTTTCGGTCTGAAATTTGTAAATTCCATCCCATCCTTGCTTTCAAATTTTCACACAGATGGAATTTTGTGAAGAATAAGAAAGAATATGGTGACAAACTGTTTTGATACGCTTCAGTATTGTTTTTGGTAGATAAACTTGTTTAGAAATTTTACCAAACATCCTTAGCTAACCCAACAAGAGGAATTTTAAGGTCACCCGCTAGCTGTCTCCTCGTGTTAACCAAACGTGCATGTATTTTCAACCTCACTGGTGGCTGTTTCTATTGTATCTTCCGTTTCGTTTTTATCCTCACTTGATTGCTGAAGAGAATCTGAGATAGCCATTGCTCTGTCAGATCAAGTCAACAAACCAACAAAATTGCTTCACAGCAAACAAAACTGAAGAACCTCCCATAACCACGACATGAAATACTACTGCTACACGAAGAAACTGGTACAAAAAAGAGCACTAGTAAAGGGCTGAAAATGGCACACGATAAAAAGAAGACCGGTTTAATACACCAAGTTCAAATTCCTGTGTTCTATTATCACATGTTTGGATTGGAAAAAAACGCACAAATATTAGAGAACAACTGCACTTCCTTGAAGTTGAACCTGCTTTGCAAGACCCTCCAATGTATTTACAAAGTCTGATGGCCCTTTCAAAAAGTATGAACTTATCATGTGCTTCATTTCCTGCCCCAGGGGAAGCAACAACTCTGTAAGGACATGTAACAAAAGCATCCAAGTTAGAATTGTAAGACATACGAAAAACCCAGGTGCATTGTTGGCTAAGGAAGAGAAAATGCAATCACACCTTTGAGCTGCTGGCAGGAGTCATCCTCCGAGCAGAATTGTAAGGAGATTGCTCACCCGGCATGCCTGATACCCTTCCCCCATTATTCCTCTCCTCTCTAACTTTGTTGAAAATGTGAGTGAATCCATCAGCCGAGGCTGGATTGTTCTCGTCCCAGTCACCAAATCTTGGAACAGCAGCACCTTGGTCAACCTGCCACATCAGTAACCACTTTGTCAGGAAAAGATTGAAGTCCCTGAGTCGCATGTGTGAACAATTTGATCATAAAGAGGATAAGGGAAGATGCAGGAGACCATAGAATGTTGTAATTCAAATTGTGAAGAATTTAAGAGAAAATGAGACAATCTAACAAGTGGAATTAATAGAAGCACTCAGTAGGATTAGATGAAACCAAAAGTTTCAAATTTATGACAGACAGTATAGTATGAGGGGAAAGGAGAAATTTACACTATCACTAGGCCTCGTTTTGGACCTTCCAGGAGTACCATGGCTACTGTCATATGAATTTTTTCGTTCCCCAGCGGAGGACATCCCGCTAGTTCTCCCTGGGATCCTGGCCTGGTGATGGAGTGGTGATCGTTCAAAGCTGTTCTCTGATCCAGCTATTTGCCTTCCATGCCTCTTCTGAGCATCTCCACCATCACTGAAGCGTGAAGGTGTAGAGCCACCAGCAGGTTTGTGTTCATGTCGTGCTGGAGAGTCAGCAAACTGTTTGAAGTCACCATCTTCTTTGCTCCTCCTTCGATCATGGGTCTTTCTAGCTGCACTATGTCCTATTGGCTCATCAAGATATGCTTTTACTCTGGCAGGAGAAGCTCTGGTTTGAGCTGCATGATGGGGAAGGAGATCCGGGTTTTCCTGCGGGTCATTTGGATTTATCATCTTTCCACCAGTTCTACCCTTCCGTGCCTTATCAAAATAAGCTGTATAGGGAACATTATCCTCACTGTCCCAATTTCCAAACTCTGGCACGTGGGAACGTTGCTGCCACAATTGGAATACATGTTAGAAGAATGAAAGCTGCAAAAAAATTATTTTTCTCCTCTATCAGGGAAACAAGCTGGGCAGATTCACTTCTCTGATACAAATACAGACTCTGAAAAAGCAAGAGTTGGATGCTTTTTGGGAAGAAAAAAAAGAGAGGCAAACCTAACCATGAAAATATCATACTGTAACATCCAAAGAGTTATGAGTATGATAATCCAGTGGCATAAGATTGGACATTTTATATATTGCTCGTTTTGTAGCACTTGAGTAATGTTTCTAGACAAAACTTGCAACTAAAACTAGGAAAGAAAAATGGCAAAAACAGCATTCTAAAATAATGATTGATCTAATCGAAATCCTAGTAGTAAATGGTATGTAATGAAATTTTTTGTAACAGTATTCAATTTGGTTAGAGTAGAGGAGCACAAACTTCTAGAGACAAGAAGAAACAATGTAGCACGCAATAAGCATCTTATCCTGATTCTCATCAGTAAGTTTGCCTTTGACACCAGTGTCAATATCACGTTCAAGAAAAGTCTTTGCACACACAGAGAAAAAGAAAGCATGTTGCAGTTAATATTGTATTGATGCAAACAATCCTAGGTCCCCGGCTTAGATGTTCAGAACTTGAACAATACAGCTCATCTTTTATGTAGAATCAGCACACTAGGAGGCCCATAAATCTTCTAGGAAGCATAAACGAAGAAGACTGATCTTGGGGTTAAATTAGGCAATACTTCACAGACCAAATATTGGGGAATTCTTAGGGAGTGCTGGAGAGAAGATAAATCTGGTCATCTCAGGAATGCAGAAAACAAGTTTTCCATGCCATGAACCTTCAATCAGTCGAAAAATAACAGACAAAACTGTAAATTAACTTGTACATCTTAGGAATCAAGTTTGGATCAACTGGTACACGCCCAAACATAATAGTAATTGTCTGGTTTAGGCTACAACATCTGAAACCATATGATGAATTGCCAACCAAATGCAGCCAATGCCAAGCAACTCAAACCATTACGTAACCCAGGTTAAATTACTAGCACAAGGATCATCGAACACAGCCAAGTAACAGCAGATGATCTACACACTGGGCCTTGACGACTAAAGTGGCACAAGCAGCTCTTTTTGTGTACCCAAGGAAAAATAAGAAAAATAGAGAAAACAAAACCATGGTCTTTTTAAAAGAGACAGATTCTTTAATAACAGATCAATCGAAATACTGGGCAACTAAAAGAAAAAGGACACCAATTTGTCACAATTCACATCCATCTCCCCACAAAACAAGATTTAGAAAAGCAACATAAGCAAGAAATTCCACAATTCACATTTGCCTTAAACTTCCCGAGGAACCCGACACAGAACGTGGCACGAGAACGACGCTACGACGCAGCACAAATAAGAAGAAAGCAACCAAAGATGGAGAATCTAAGAAAACTCACAGCCATCTCTCGCCCCAGCAGAATTGGAAGGCGGGAACCAGAATGGCGGAAGACAAGCACTTGATCAAAATTACAAATTCTGGACGATCAAAAGAACCCACTGAAATACCCAAGGAAGGAGGGTGAGAGAGAGAGGGAGGGAGGCGCTACGCAGCAAGAAATAGAAAAAAGAGGGAGGAGAGGTTTATCAGCCATTGACCAGAGCCACCAGTTATGGTTGACCACTCTCTCTTTCTCCCCCGTAAAAAATCTCTGTTGCTTCCCAGTTTCAAATGTCTCCCCTCACCGTGTGGTCGTTGGTCTCCTCCATAACGAAGTTGACATCGCCGTATGCAAGTTCCACTATTTCAATTTTCAAGAGCTCCACGTCTTGCAAATTTAAAGCTATTGGCCTGGTAGAGCAGCTTGTCTGGACTGGCAATAGTGGTCTTCAGTTTGGGCATTTTAACGCCGTTACTGTTAATGGCGGCTGACTTGTCAGAGAGCTGTGCTGGCTGTTTCTCTCCGCGGTTAACAAGGTGCTTTTGTCTGTTTCCACGAAGCATTTCTGCTGGCCTCCCAAATTAGACATATTCACAAGTAAAAGGAATACATTTATTCGTAAATAAATTTCTAAAAGGCCTAAATGCACTATTAGTCCTCTAACTTTGCTAACTCACACAAGTTGGTCCTTTAACTTTGAATTATTACGAATTAGCCCTCAAACTTTAAAGAATCATGTGACTTAGTCCTCAAACTTTGTAAATGGTGTGACTTAATCCTAAAACAAAAATGCCACATAAAAAATTTATTTTAAAAAAATATACTTTTGTGCCAGTTGATCTACAATTCTACATCGCATGCTTTCTAGATTTTTTATATACTTTTTAAATTATTGTATTATAATTTTTACATACAAATATATAGTTTCTTTAAAAATAAGCAAAATATACGTTATTAGCTAATCACATATTCTTTAATTGTTTTACATAATTTTTTGAATTATCATGTGTAAATAATATAATTATTTAGTTATTATAGTTAACAAGTTAGTAAAGTTTATTAATACATGAGTTTGGTACGAATGAAAGTTTCAAAACATTACAGCCATTTTGCTCAAATGTTAAAAGTTGGGACTAAGGTTATGGTTTGCATAGGCTTTCGAGGGAGTAACTCTCTACATTTCTCAAAATTGAGAGATTAAGTCACGTTGAGTCATACTTAAATGACTAACTCACTTGAGTTAACAAAGTTAAGGGATTAATTATTCATTTTGGCCTTTCTATAATGATGCTTTTAATTGTTTCCTTGTTAGTATTTTGTATTTACGGAAATTGAGTTTAAAAGCAATCTTTAACGCTAGCATCCCAATTCCTCTCCTCTCATAGTCTTTTCTGTTTTATTTTGTGTGTTTTCAACCAGGCTTGAATTTCAATTCAGACACATCTAGTTGAATTTTTACCATTACTCAACTTGATTATTTTCAATTATTCTCACCGTGTTTTCTCCTCTATAAAATTCATTTACCACCAGTAATAGAAACATTATCTAGTTCATTTAATGCTTTATGGGGGATAAATTTGGGTGGCCTATTTTCGAAATCTAGTTCATCCTATGCTATTTTTTTTATTTATCTTATCTTTTATTTGGTCTTTTTTTAAGTTACTGAGTTATTTCTCTAAAATTATTATAGTTTACTTGAAACATTTCAATTTGATTCGATTATCTTCCCTTCATTTAGTATTGCAATGATGCATAGCCTTTTATTTAGTGTTCTATGTCATTAATTTGTAAGATACTGTTTAACTCATCATCTAATTGAAATGAAATACCCTTCTATCCAAAAAAGAAATTGAGTTTGAAGAGTAAATAAAGATTAAAAAACACACACGCTAAAACTTGAATCAAATCATGCGCTCGTTAAAACTTATAAACTTGCCTTGCCTAGCATTTTTTTTTTATGGAGTATTTTCTGTAGTTTGGATCGAATCAAGTAGTACGCAAGTTGGAAAATTGAAACGAATAGCCTAGCGTTTTTTTATGGAATATTTTATAGATTGTTCATGTGAAAAATAAGGAAAAAAAAACAATATTTTTTATAAATTTATGGAATGTCATATTCAATTAAACTAACATTTTCTAAGTGATCCTTTTTTGGCTCTCTTTCGCTTTTGCTCAGGAACAGGATCAGCCCTTGAACCTTTGATCTCGATGAGGTTTTATAGTTAAGCTAAATCAAGGACAGCCCAGTATATAAATCAATGATTCTGAAAGAACAAAATAGTATAATAGATAATAGTCTCCTATATATACTTTCCAATACAAATATCGTCAGTACTTTTTTCTTGAAGTATATAAATTTAATTGTATTATTAGTTTAAATAATATCACACCTATAAATAATTAGTCATATAAAAATAAATTATACAAATTGTGTTGTTGCATGATACAGCTCCCATGAGCTAATTAAGTTTAACATATATTTAAAAAAAATTAAGTTTAACATATGATTATTGTTTGTCGTATAATCCATATAAAATTACATTGGTCGAAATTATTGTGAGTCTTAGCACAACTCTATTATTTCATCCGACCCAACATTTGAATCCTCTAACCATAAGTATAATTTTTACGGTTTATTTATTCAAAAACTCTCCTTTACACAACTAATTGGGAATACCGAATGCTGCTTTTTGCGTTTTTTTTTTTAAATTTTATGCGTCATTTGTAAGTACTACTATATAAGCCTCTATACTATATATAGTGTATTTTCTTTTGTTTAACTATTGGGATTGAAATTACTCTGACGCTGTCTTCGTATAAGGGCCAATAATTATCACATAAATAAACCGTAACAATGCAGAAAAAGCATATGATAAATTGCATTTATTTTTTAAGCTGAATCAGAGGTTTTGTGATTTGACGTTTCAACGGCCAGCCACTTTGTTGGTACCGCTTCAAGTGACGACAGCCCCAGCCCCGTCATAATTCTCCCTCCCTCCATAGCTCTCCAATAAATACTAAAACGTTTTATTGAATCATTATCGATTCCGCATTTTGGCCGTCTCCTTCCTTTTTTTTTTCCCCCTTTTTAATCATTCTCAGTTACTCTAACTCCCCTATGACACTGGCTTAACAGTATTAGTATTACTACTGAATTTTGGTATGAATAAAATTTATCTTTTAATTAATTTTCTCTATTGAAAAAGAAAATTATTCATTGTTTCAACTTTTGTCGTTTTCTGTTTGCATATAAATTAAGAAATGTGAACAAAGTAAATCTTTAAATAATAGTTTGAAGGACAAAATATTAAATAATTTATTGGATATAAAAATGTTACAATAATTTTGGATTGCTTAATTTGAAATATATTGCAAATAATTTTGGAAGTGGAGTAACACTGTTTTAATAAATGTTCAGTAAATCATGACAGCCAAAAAAAAAAACATTAATCATCATCGGTTCCTAATTATCATTTGGAAAAATTCTTATTTTCAATTTTTTTTTCCTTAAACCAATTTTATTTTAAAACTATATTTTATTTACTAAATAATCATTTGAATCATATTTATGTTTTACAAATTAATTATTTTTTATGAATTTTCCATACACATCTTAAAAAATAATAAACAATTATTAGGCAAAATTAAAGGAAGACCGTTGGCCGGCTTAGTTGACGGACCGAAAAAATAAAACTAACAAGATTCCCATTGCCATTGGCCTATTCGGAAAAAGCTTCACACATAAAAGTAGAATGGGGGCGTGGACATATTCCAATAAAAGTAGATGTTGCACTTAAATTACACGTAAACCAGACTATGTCAATTATTTCATTTGTCTCCACAAATTTGGTGGTTATAGGTGACAACTAACAATTAACGGATCGCTTAGAACGATTCAACCCTACTACACTTGCACGGAGGAATTTAAAACGTGCCAAGAAAAACGGACACGCGGAAGTGGGGGGTGGTAACTGGATGGGAATCAAGGGGAAAAGGACTGAGTTTAGTTCTCATAATTTTTAGGGAAAATTAAGTCGAAGGTGAAAAGGGAAGGGGAGAGAGCGACAAGAAGAGAGGAAAAAGAGAAGGGGGGTAATCTGGACTTAAGTCGTTCATGAATTTTTTTAGTTTAAGGTATTATTAAAAAAAGAAAAATTCATAAAAATGGATTTAAATAATTTCAAAAAAAATTAATTTTAGAAATTAAGTAGTGTAACTACTTAATATTATCTTTTAAATAAATTTAATTTAAAAAATATAAAAATTAAAATAAATCAATTAATTTAAATTAAATTAAATTGACCTTTAAGCAAAAGAGCTAGGAATCAAAAGGCTGGATGGATCATCTATCCACTGGTCATGGTCCAAATGTCATTTCCTATTTCCGGCTACCGTGTGATATTAATTGACCCATGTCAGTTAGAAGGAACAAGCCTTCAGGGGCAGCGAGCGAATGACCAAGCCCAATTCTCTAAACTCTAAACGACCCATTCTTCCTACTCTCTTACTTAATCAAGAATTAGATGTAGGATTACAACATTTGAACTGTAGCTCAAGTGTTAGCTTGTAAGTATTTTAAGGTTGTTCCTCCTAATTTGAGAGTTAAAATTCAGGTCCCCATCTTCATTATTTTCAAGCTTGTAAATTGCAATCCTTTTGCCTTGTAATATTTTGTTACTTTTTTATGTTTCTTGTTGAGTATGTTGACTCAAATTCAAGAAAATTAAGAAATTTGATTTTGTTTAAAAATTGGTTTTAGTTATTCTATTTGTTTGAGATTTAGTTTTTCCATTTTAATATGGTTTGGGTTTGTATGTGACATATTAAAAGGTTTATTGTGTTAGAGTTTGGGCATGAGAGAAAAGCCAATGTGGTAAAGAGGCAATATGTGAGGGTTTTAGGAGGGAGGAGAGGTCTGGAGGCCAGAGACAGCTAGAACGAAAAGCTTTTTACAATTATCATATCTCGTAATTGTGTAATGGCAATATATTGAAGTTATCAGTGGTGTATAGAAAATTCATATGTAGTGTGAGCACTAGGGGCATACTTCTATTGTAACCTCTATATTTTGTTAAAGTAGATTTATCTTATATGTTGATATAGGCTGGTTAAAAGTCAAACAACGTTAAATTCGTTTGTGCCTGTTTAATTGTGTTTGTTATTCTACTACGCGTGATGGGTGATTGATAAATTTTTTCCAAACAAGTGGTATCAGAACTTATGGTTTGGTCCTGATATGGTGGAGTTTATGGTATGTTCCTAGTATGGTGGAGTGTATAGTTTGATGTTTGACATAGGGAATCATTTGGATTATTGGGTGAAGCCCTAGGGAATCGTCTTAAAGATATTTGACAATGATAGTGACATGTGATACCAACGGCTCGGTACAAGTTTAAATATTGAAGATTTTATTTATGTGTATTGATGCTCGTGATGTTGATGTTTGTTATGTTCTGTTCACTATTGTTTCCGTTCATTGTTGTTTGTGTTGTTCGTAGTCATTTGTGTTCGTTGCTATGTTTGTGTTTTGGTGATGTTCGTGGTGTTTGTATTTGTGATTGTGATCACGTGTTTGTGATGTTCATATTCATGATAAAAAATTTGAGTCAAGGTGGAGATTGTTGAGTATGTTGGCTCAAATTCAAAAAAGTTAAGGATTTTGATTTTGTTTAACATTTGGTTTTAGTCTTCTTATTTATTTGAGATTTAGTTTTCCTATTTTAATATGGTTTGAGTTTATGTGTGACATATAAAAAGGCATGTTGTGTTAGGGTTTAGGCATGAAAGAAAAGTCAATGTGGTGAAAAGACAATATGTGAGAGTTTTAGGATGGAGGAGAGGTCTAAATGTCGAAAAGGGTTAGGACGAGAAA
>SMDT01001931.1:0-62950 GCA_005392925.1 Aquilaria sinensis | reverse complement strand
GGAGAGAGAATGAGAGAGTTTGAGAGCAAATGGCTTTGAATGAGTGGATTGATTATGTTTTAATGTGTGGGAAGGTGATGGCTGGCCATATGGGAAGGAAAATGAGTGTATAATGTTCTTGGAAGAGTGGGAGACAAGATTTAATGGAAGGAAGACTAATTGGAAGACTTTGTGTAAGTTGGTAGAAAAAGTCAAAAGTAGGAGACATGTAGGTGAAGAAAGAATCCAAAGTCTTGACGATGAGAGGTGGATTAAAATAATAGGGAATGAATAATGTGTTTGAAATGAGTGGGAGACAAGATTAAAAGAAATGAAGACTAATTGGAAGACTTTTGGGTAAGTTTGGTACAAAAAGTCAAAAGTAGGTGGAGAAAGAATCCAAGGTGATGACTAAGGGTGGGAGGTGGATTAAACTAATGGGATTTGGAGGGAGGTGACATAAAATATTGGGAATTGGAGGGGCATGGCTGGCCAAGGCATCCTAGGCCATTAAAATGACCTAATTCCCCGTTTAGTCCTCCAACTTTCTGATTTTTGGGCAATTGAGCCCAACTACTAAAAATCCCTTTGTTCAATTGAGTCCCTCACCTTTAAAAACCACCATTTTCATCACTAATTCTCTTGGCCTAAGCCAAGCTTATTTTTAAGATGTTCAACTTTCAATTATGCACATGCCATATTGTCTCCTCAATTTAATTGAGCTAAATTCCCGATTAAGGAAAAATTCTTTTGCTCCAAATCCATTTAACCCGGGACCTAATCACTTTGGATTGTCTGGGCATTAGAACAGTCCCCTCCTTAAGAAATTTGGTCCTCCAAATTTTCCTAGAAGTTTAGGGAAAATATCAGGATAATTCTTAAGCATTTTAGCTTCAACCTCCCATGTGGCCTCCTCATCAGAATGGTTAGTCCATTGGACTTTTACCATTGATATCCACTTACTTCTGAGCTTCCTAGTGTCCTTTGCCAATACCCAAATTAGTTCTTCTTCATAGGTGAGATCTTGGGTGATGGGAACACTAGTGACATGTACCATTTGTTTAGGATCAGAGACACACTTTTTCAGCAGGCTTACATGGAATGTGTCATGTACATGTCCCAGCTCAGGCGGTAGCTCTAACTTGTAGGCTACATTTGCTACTCTTGTGAGTATTAGGTATGGTCCTATATACCTTGGGGCTAATTTTCCTCGCTTTCCAAACCTCATTACTCATTTCATAGGAGATACTTTCAACCACTCGATCTCCTACCTGGAACTCCAGGTTTCTTCTTTTCTTGAGGTTGACATATGATTCTTGCCTATTGTTGGCAGTCTTAATCCTTTGCTGGATTTGCTTAATCTTCCCAGTAGTTTCTCTTATGAGTTATGGGCCAATTTCCAACTTATCACCTGGCTCATGCCAGCAGTGTGGAGTTATGCATATTCTTCCATAGAGTGCCTCATAAGGTGCCATGCCAATCACTGAGTGATGGCTATTGTTGTATGAAAACTCCTCTAAAGGCAAGTGTTTATCCTATTCTCCTTGGAAGTCAATAACACAACACCTTAACATATCTTCCAAAGTTTGAATGGTTCTTTCAGTCTGTCCATCCGTTTGAGGATGGTATGCAAAACTGAATTTTAACTTAGTGCCCAAGGCATGGTGCAAGGACTTGCAGAATTTGGAAACAAATCTTGGGTCTCGATCTGAGACAAGATCGTCTGGTACACCATGTAGCCTTACTATCTCCTTAACGTATAGTTGGGCTAATTTCTCAAGGGAGTCTGTAAGGTTTATGGGCAAGAAGTGGGCTGCCTTAGTCAATCTATCCACTATGACCCAGATTGTATTACACTTTCTTCGAGTCAGTGGCAAACCCACTACAAAGTCCATAGATATGGATCCCCATTTTCTTTCTGGTATAGGTAAGCTCTGTAATTTTCCACCAGGTCTCTGGTGCTCCACTTTGACTTGTTGACAAGTCATACACCTAGCCACATAAGCACCAATCTCTTGCTTCATATATGGCCACCAGAAATGGGATTTCAAATCCTTATACATTTTCTGAGCTCCAGGATGCATACTCATCAAACTGGAGTGGGCTTCTTCTAGGATTTGTTGCCTGATTCCATCCTTATTTGGCACATAAATCCTATCCCGGAAATATAATATTTTAGCCTTAAAGGAAAATCCTTGATACAATTTTCCTTGTTTCTACCCAGAGATCCTGGGAATCTCCTCATCTTGAAGCTGAGCTTCCTGAATTAGGTCTTTCCACTCAGACCTAATAGTTAGGACCTTTACTTGGTCCATTTCCCACTTATCCCAATCTTGGGCCAACTCAGATATACTAAGTACTTTTGCCTCAGTAGGCTCTCTAGTGGCTTTGAGTATTCCCCTGTACTTTCTACTGAGAGCATCAGCCACCACATTAGCCTTCCAGGCCGTATACTCCATAACGCACTCAAAGTCTTTCAGGCACTCGAGCCATCTTCTTTGCCTCATGTTTAGGTTCTTTTGTGTAAACAGGTACCTTAGACTCTTATGGTCTGTGAAGATTTGGAATCTGCCTCCAAGTAGGTAGTGCCTCCACTGCTTCAGAGCAAAGATCACTGCCGCTAACTCCAGATCATGAACTGGATAATTCTTCTCATGAGGCCTTAGTTGTCTTGATCCATAGGCTATTGCTTGCTTCCCTTGCATTAAGACATAGCCCAGACGTACTCGAGAAGCATAAGTGTAAACTATATACTCCTTAGTAGGGTCTGGTAATACCAGTATTGGGGCTGTAGTCAATCTTTCCTTAAGTTCCTGGAAGCTAGCCTCACATTGCTCATCCCACTCAAACTTTTGGTTCTTCCTTGTTAGTTGAGTGAGCGGAGTTGCTAGTACAGAAAATTTGGGCACAAATCTTCTGTAGTAGCCAGCAAGTCCTAGGAAACTTCTTATGTCCCTCATAGTCTGAGGTTGCTTCCATTCCAAGACAGCTTTAATTTTCTCGGGATCAACAGCTTAACCATGCCCATTGATCACATGTCCGAGAAATCCAATTTTTGTAGCCCTGAATTGGCACTTACTTAGTTTGCCATATAATTCATGTTCCTTTAACAGGCTTAGCACCACTCTTAGGTGCTCCTTATGGGCTTCTTCATCCTTTGAGTACACCAATATGTCATCAATAAATACCACAACAAAGTGGTCTAAATAAGCTTTAAACACTATTTTCATGAGGTCCATGAAAAAGGCTGGTGCATTAGTGATACCAAATGGCATCACCGTGTACTCATAGTGACCATATCTAGTCCTGAAAGCTGTTTTTGGGACATCTTCTTCCTTGACTCTCAGCTGGAAGTATCTAGATCTGATGTCTATCTTGGAAAAGACTTTGGCTCTTTTCAACTGATCAAATAGATCCTCAATCCTTGGGAGGGGGTACCTATTTTTTATGGTTAGTGCATTGAGCTTCCTATAATCAATGCACAATCTAAGGGTTCCATCCTTCTTCTTTACAAAAAGTACAGGTGCTCCCCAGGGAGATGTACTTGGCCTTATGAAACGCTTTTCAAGCAACTCATCCAGTTGCTTCTTTAGCTCCATCATTTCAGGAATAGCCATCCTGTAAGGAGCAATGGATGCTGGTGCAGCTCCTGGCACTAATCTGATTTCAAACTCAACCGCTATTACAGGAGGGAGTCCTGGAAGATTTATGGGGAACACTTTAGGAAATTCTCTTATTATGGGTATTTTACCCAGCACTATTTCCACTTCTGTTCCATTTAACCCTAGGTATTCACCTTTTATTAATAAGGGTTTGTGTTCCACCACCTTTAAACGAAATTTTGGGACTAACCCAGATGATTTTTCCAGAGATTGAGGTTTGTGTCTGGGCAGATAAAGTTTCCTGGCATGGTAGTCTATAAACACTTGATTGGCACTAAGCCAGTTCATTCCTAGGATGATGTCATATCCATTAGTATCCAAGACCATCAGGTCGACTCTAAGCTCTAGTTCACCTAGCTTAAGCATGCAATCTTTTACCATATGGTATGTTATCATAACCTCATTCCCGACAGTTTTAACTAGGTACATTTTATCCATATTGCACACTTCTAGGTTCATATATTTGACTAGCTTAAAGGATACTATAGATAGAGATGCTCCAGTATCGAACAAAACTGATACTTCATAACCATTTATGGAAATGGTACCTTTCAGAGTCTTCCTGACCAGCTTAGCCTGGTTTATTTCTTCCTCATCCTCCTCAGCTCTGTTGACCTCTGGGTCCTCTCGTGCTTTCATTGATGTTTCAATCTGGAATACTCTTCCAATAGCTTGAGGTTGTCTCTTCCTGGCCGTATCTTGGTCCATTCTCTGTGGGGGTGGAGGCATATTGGGCCTCCTTATGGGCAATTGCCTCTGTGCCCATCTGTTATTGAACCCTCCTGGGGTCCTCTGATCTTCTCCCTTGACAGGACAGTCTTTTACCCAGTGATCCTGGGCACCATACTTAAGGCATCTGGAAGTGAGCCTATAACATGGCTTCTGGCCATGGAATTTTCCACAAGTCTCACATTGTGGTCCATAGGGGGACGTGGTCTTCTCTCTTTTGTTACCTTTTCTTGGCTCATGTGCCAAGCTTTCTCTGCCTCTCTTCTTAGAGGATTTTTGCATCCCACTAGTACTTCCAGGGCCATTGATGGCTTGCCCCCTGAATTCTTGCTCGAAGGCCAGAGCCCTATGTACAATGTCGTAGTATTTGTGGGCTCCTACTGCTCTGAGTATTTGCCTCAGCTCTAGCCTAAGTCCCCGAAGGAACCTCTTGGCCTTAAGTGTTAGTGTTGTGCTAAAAAAGCCAATCATGAGATGATTGTATTTTTTGCACATTGAGTCATGATATTTTATTAAGGCATTAATCCAACAATTATGTTTGTTGTTTTTGTTTATGCGTAATGTAATAAACATAATTGTAACCCTAGAACAATGATATTCATAAACATCCCTGGTCTAGTATTATTGTGGAGCGGGTCGCAATAATACATAACGACTAGCATATGTGGAGACTAATATGAGATATGTAGTCTACATATGGGTACAAGTTGGAGAACTTGTGTATTGGACCTACCTACCATGAGAACACTACATGGATCGTTATATGAGTGTCATAAGTGATTCTCATAGTGATCATGGTATATGTAGTCCTTCGACCTAAGATCATCAAGGTTCCCTACATGTGAGTCACATACTTTGATACTTTGTTGCTCGTAACTGAGTGAACTTGAAGGAGGTCATTAGGTATGCCACATATCATGCGGAGGGATTTGTATGATCAAGATGGGATTTGTCCCTCCTATGTAATGGGAGTGATATCTTCAGGCCCCTTGATAGAGTAAGACTTAGAAAAATGCATGGCCATGCTCGGATGAGTTGATATATGATATCAATGTCATCAGTTTAAGTTGGTCTACTCGGTAATCAAGAAACCAAAGATTGGGCTATACGAGAGTGACACATTCCATGTCTCGTGCTTAGTCTTGATATCTTGGACAAAGGGACAATGGCATATATCGGGGATGATCATAAAGGTTTAGTCGAATCATCAACAATCTTGTCACTTGGATAGCAATGATGTGTTGCTAGACACTGCTCATTGCTTATGATCATAAATGTGATTTATGATCATTGCCAACGTGGTAAGAGCCTATTGGGTCGCACACATAGAGCTATTTGGATCATTAGAGTGCATGGGCTAATAATTTGGGTTTTAGGTTCACAATAATTTCGTATTAATAATGGGCCCAATAGTTGAGCCATTATCAAGCCCAAAATGAAAGCCTAATTGGATTAGGGCTTTGAAACCCATTAGGCCTGGAAGTTGAGTCTCACTATAAATACAACTTCTAGTGAAAAATTCATAGGTCTCCTTGCCTTAGCCTTCCAAAAAGGATAGCCGCACTCTTCTCTTGCAATTCCTTGGAGGACGCAAGCTAGCACTGCGAGCGCAAGAGAAACGCATCTGTCGGGACGTGGTGGAAGCGTGGTGATCCCGAGAGGCTCGTGTGGATACCATAAAGAGCCTGAACACGTCAACTGTTCAAGTTTGTGATTCGACTCTACAGTTGAGTGAGAGATCTCAACCGAAAATTAGGTATGAAAATTTTTGAACACCCAGTTTACCCCGTTTCAGTTGGATCCTGGAGGGTTTCAGTTAAATTCCGCTGCATTGTTTGGCTCCCGAAACCCAACATTAAGGTCCTCTTGATCATCGTACTATGGTGCATACCGTATGAGCTTGCTGAACCTCTGTTCGTATTCCTGTACAGAGAGCTCTTTCTGCTCAAGCAGGTCAAACTCAACCTGCTTCTGGTCTTTTAATGCATCACTGAAGTATTACTGATGAAACACTTGTTGGAATTCGGCCCATTTCATTGGTCTTTTACTTTGAGCGGGCCGCCTAGCATTTTTGCTAGCGTAAGGCCGGTGGACTGCTCTCCACCACAATTCAGCATTTCCTTCCAGCCTGAATGTTGCCAGTAAGACCTTCTGAGAAGAGGAAACCTCCATTCTCTCAAAGATCTTTTCAATTTGGTTTACCCAGAATTCTGCTTCGTCTGGGTTACAACTTCCTTTAAATGTTGGGGGTCTTAGGGCAAGGAACCCCTCTAGTTGGCCTTCTCTTAGGCCTCCACTATTATCCATATTGGGCCTCCCTCTTTGGGCCCTCACTGCTCCAGTGGTGACAGTGAGTTGGGCAGGCCCATCAATATCTTCTATGTCCAGCTCTTCTGCATCTGGACTTTTTTCTTCTTCTTCCCTCAATTCTTGCCTGATCTCAGATCTTATTCTTCTGGCACTGGGGTTTCTCCTTTCCTCGTCTTCATCATTGCCATTTTCACTAGCTTGATCATCAAGTATAGGTTCTTTTCCTGGCCTCCTTCTCATTGGTGGTTCTTTTTGTTGCCCAGCAGGTTCTGGGACTTGGGATGGACCCCTTGCCAAGATTTGCATGCTAGTTGCTAATTGGGCCATAGTGGCCTGCATAGCTTCCATCATTGCTTCCATTATTGCTTCTCTTCTTTCCTGGGCATCAATGCTATGCCCAGTAACATTAGCCCTTATGAGCTCAGAAGGCCTGACTTGGGCCTCTGGCACAAAGCCAGCATTTTCATTCCTCTGATGGGAAGTTTCATTTCCATTTCGGCCTCGGTTCGTATTTCTGGTTCTCATCCTGTAATTAACAACAAGCAAGGCACACAATTGCTCAATATTCATAAATATTCATTAGTGGACTTAACCTATGTGGGAACAAGTCTATACTAAGAATCATAGACCAAAACTTTGGTCCTTAAGAGCAACTGTGCTCTGATACCAAGCTGTCGTGCCCTAAACTGCCCCTGGCCCATTTGGGCCCGATTACTTAAAACATGCAGTGAAAGTTTTTATTATATAGAGGGGGCTTTAAACACTTATTAAGACTTATGGGCACGAACCCCAGGATACTTACCGGTACTAGCTCGTTAAGTTCTTTAATTAAGGTTAAGTTGAAGTGCTCTTAGAAACAAGCTAGCACCTATGTGGATTTCATGTGTTCATTTTCATGGTCTTTACCAAGCTTAGCCAAGAATATGCATGGCAATCAAAACACCAACTTAAGTTTGAAAACTTAATTTCATGCATATGCCTTGCATGCTTATGCGTTTTGGTGTTCACTAGTGCACATAATCACTTAATGCCTTTAGATGCAACTAATGCTTAGGCATGCATTAATTCACATACATGCACTTAAATTCCTTATTAGCCAAACTTTACACAAGCATCCAATTTCATGCTTTTTCTAAGTTTACTTGCATGTTCTTTACTAAGTGCGCATACATAGCCAAACATTGCTTGCTTTCAACATAGACATGGGCTTATAGGCCTTTTAGTACTTAACATGCATATGGCCCAAAATTAACCAAGAATATATTCAAATTTTCCAAGTTCTTATTTAAGCCCAAAATGTACATTTAAGCCCAATTTCAACATGCTTCAAGTTTCATGAAAACGTAACCCATAAATTCATGCATGGGCCTTGGTAAGTCCACCAAGCAATAAAAACACCCAAAAATGTCCAAGTCCATAATACAAGCCCAAAGCCAAGTTTGGCCGAATTTTAGCTAAGTCCATAATTTGGTCACTAAAGTTAGACAAACAAAAACATGCTTAAAAGCAAGCCAAAAATCCATAAAGCCATGGAACACAAATTTCCATCTTAATAGACCTTGTTCCCACAATTCTAAGACTTCAAGTCCTGCACAGAAAGTCCACATTTTTTTTAGCTTGCTTACTGATAGCCAAACGCTATCGCCTCTATCTGGCCGAACTCCCTGCCACAGTAATGGCCAGAAGAAGCTGGCGCTACCCGAGAAAAGGTGTGATCAGGCACCTCGGGAGATAGCCGAAGAGCTCCAAGCCCGGCACGCCAGGACACTACTCGCCCCCCCAAGGGTCGTGAACAGATCGCCTTCGAAAAAGTGGCAGCAGACATAGCGAGCCGAACACGATATCCCCGAAGGCGAAACTCCCTGAAGCTGGGAACCCCTGAACTCAGGGCTTGTTTCCCGAGGAGGCTCTGTCCGTACCAAAGGACGACCTCACCCAGGGACCTCGGGAGTACGGCAGGGGTATTTATGGAAGCATTTAAGGAAGCCTCTGACACATCCATTCACAGACGCCACAAGCCGCCTCAAAAGGCGCTCTGCCACGCTAACGCCATCAAAATCACATCATGGCCCGTCTCAGCACATGGCTCAAGGTAACCTACTATCTGTCTCCTATGCCTAGAAAGTCAGGAACGTCCGACCGAACACGTGTCGCGATCTGAACGGGCTAGGCACTCCTATAAATACCAGGAATTAATACTTGACACGAAGTTGGTGGGTTGGTTGGCTGGCGAAATACGGCTCCCATTACCAGGAAAAACTCCTCAGCCCTTTGTGCTATTTTCTCCGCCTTTCTCTCAGCCACCACTGACTTGGGCGTCGGAGGCTCCCCCCCCCGGAAAAACACTCCGGGGGCCTCCTAACCTTTTGTTTCTGAGCTTTCAGGCACTCTCCTTTGGGCTGTCCAGTCCACCAGGCGTTCTTCCTCCCAGAAGTCCCTCCACCAGTCACTATGACTATAAACGATGAGGCCCCTGGCCATCATTTGGCGCCGTCTGTGGGAACCCGCTCTGAGATCGCCGTCGTTGAGACTCGGCGTTCTAAGGACAAGGGACTCCCGAGGTCCCCGTCCGCGCCTGAGATACAACCGGTTGCTGAGCAAACACTCCCAGGGACTTCTGCGCCCGAGGAAGACCGCCCTCTGGTAGTCACCATGAGTTTCTTGAGGGACTTTCAGCGTTCGGTCGTGTCTGAAATGACACAGCAGATCGGCCGAAGGTGGCCACAGCAAGCACAGGCCCAGAGACCCCCCTCAGTGACACGCCCTCGGGAGAGGAGCCCCAAGCCCACACATCGCAGTTCGGGGAATGGAGACCCTCGCGAAGAATCATCCACAGAAATTATGGCCCTCGGGAAACGTTCTGTGGGACAAACCAGGTCCAAGCAGCCGAGAGTCTCACAGCGAAGCAGTTCGTCGCCTGAGGCGAGGTCCTTGTCCCCTCAGCGCCGAACTCGCCCCCCGAAGAGGCGCCGACGATCCCCATTCCCTGAAGAAGGCCCTAGCGCCACAGTGCTCATGGAGAAGATATTAGCACGGCTGGACAGAGTGGAAAAACAAGTGGCCAGAAAATCCGTTTGGGCCAGACCCTCGGGAACATCCTGCGAAGATGACTCCCCTTTCACTCAGGCCGTCGTTGAGGCAGCCATGCCAGGCGAGTTCAGAGTACCTCGGTTGGAAATTTATGATGGCCGTACTGATCCGCAGGCCCACCTGACGAAGTACAGACGGAGCATGATAATACACGGTGCTGATGACGCTACCATGTGCAAGTGCTTCGAAGTCACCCTCACAGGGCCAGCCACGGCGTGGTACAATTCCTTGCCCCCAGAGACCATCACTGAGTTCCGGGAGTTGTCCACAGCCTTCACCCAGCAGTTCATTGGGAGCAGACCTACTGCGAAGATGCCTGTACAGATGTTCGACATAGAGCAGAGGAACGGAGAAACCATCCGAGACTATGTCGAAAGATTCAACAGAGAAGCTCTGAGCGTCCCAGACTTCCGGCCCGAAATCCGCATTCTCGCCATGACACGGGGCCTTCGGCGAGACTCACAGCTGTTCTATGAGTTCTCAAAGGACCCCCCGGAGACCCTCGGAGAATTTTACCATAGGGCGGAGCAACACATGACAGTCGAGGAACTGAGGATGGCTGGGCCAGAAGTCTGATCATCACCACGCCAAAGGGTCCAGTCAACAAGCTCGGCATCCTACCGAACAGGCAGGACGACCTCGGAGGATGCGGGGAAGGAAACCCCAAAGTTTCACACCATTGAGCACTACACGGACCAACATTCTCATGGCGCTGGAAAGGCAGGGGAAGCAAATTCGGCGGCCAAGGGCCATGGCCGCCGATAACAAAAAGAATGACAAGAAGTTCTGCCAGTTTCATCGCGACCACGGCCATGACACCGAAGATTGCTTCCAGCTAAAGAAGTACATAGAGTCGCTGATAAAACAGGGCCAACTTCGAAAATACCTGAGGATGTCACCCCCGAAAGGCAGAAAAATGGAGGAAGAAAGGGCCGAAGATTTAGAACTTTGACTCCGACAGGCGGAAAAACCGAAGTCCAAAAACGCGCCCTCCACCTCTAGCAGGGGTTATCCAAACCATCATCACGGGGCTACCATCCTCGGAAAGAAAGCGGAAAGCCAGAGAAATTGCAGTCATGGAGTATCAAAGTCCATCAAAGAAACTGGCTCGCAAAGATAGCTCCACCGTCGTCTTCCCCCACGATGATCCGCTGCTGATCACGGCAAAGGATAGGGAACTGAGGCGTCAAAAGAGTGTTGCTTGATGATGGCTTAAAAGCTGACGTCCTATTCTCGCACCTGCTGCCGAGCTTGGGCATCTCCAGCAGCGAACTAAAGCCTGTCACCTCGTCCACTTTTGGGGTTCATTCATCCGAACTCCACGACCTCGGATAGATCGATCTCCCGTTGACGATGAAAGGGACTTCGGTAGGCATAGCAGCTGAATTGTACGCATCCACAATGGCGAGATTCATCGTCATGGACGTCCCATCCTCGTACAACGTCATCCTTGGAAGACAGACAATGGGGAACCTGCATATTCGCCCTGATGTGAAGTACTTGACTGTCACATTCGCGACCAAGGATGGAGACGCAGAGGTCTTCCTAGACCAAGCCGAGGTAAGAAAGGTGTTTGTAAAAGCACGAAAAACTCCGGCGAGCAACCTCGCGCAAACGATGGAGGCAAAGGTGCTAGAAAAAGGCAAAGAAGAAGATCTCGCCAAAGCAGAAACGGAAGCAGTAGAGCTTGTCCCAGGTCAATCCACCCAAATAGGGAAGAGCTTGGCCGAAGGTGACAAGGAAAATCTTGTATCCTTTTTGCTAGAAAATAAAGATCTGTTTGCCTGCTTGCCAAAAGATATGCCGGGGGTAAACCCTGGCATAATACAGCACAGCCTCAAAGTAAGCCCGGAAGCAAGGCCTGTCTGGCAAAAGAAACGAAGCATCTCATCCCACAAAAGCAACTTTGTCAAAACCGAAGTCCAGCGTCTCCTAGATGCTGAAGTTATCAGGGAGGTCAACTACCCCGAATGGTTGAGCAACGTGGTTGTTGCCCCAAAAGAAGGTAGTAGCAAACTCCGGATGCGCATCAACTTCAGAAACTTGAAACAATGCTTGCCCAAAAGACTCATACCCTCTGCCGCCAATAGATCAACTGGTAGATTCAACTGCTGAGTATGGGCTCCTAAGTTTCCTAGACGCCCTCAATGGCTACCATCAGATAAGGATGGACCCCGAAGATGAAGAGAAGACTGCCTTCATCACCGAGGGAGGAACATATTACTATATCAGGATGCCCTTCGGGCTCAAAAATGCAGGAGCCACCTACCAGAGGTTGATGAACAAGGTCTTCAAAGACCAAATGGGGACAATCAAGAGCAAACTGCCCGGCTACCACGTTGCAAACTTAGAGGAAACCTTCCAAAAGCTCAGAGCCTTCGGGATCCGCCTTAATCCTGAGAAGTGCATCTTCGGGGTGACCTCGGGAAAATTCCTTGGGTGCATGGTATCCGAAAGAGGCATCGATGCTAACCCCGAGAAGATTAAGGCTCTGCTTGAGCTTCCAAACTCCTGCCACAGTCAAAGATGTGCAGAGACTCACCGGAAGAATAACCTCTTTGAGCAGGTTTATTTCCAGGTACGGAGATAGGTGTCAACCCTTCCTCAAAATCCTCACAAAGGCAGCAAAAATGGAAGGCGACCTCGGAAGGAATGATCATCCTTGGGATGAAGATTGCCAAAAGGCCTGGGAAGAACTCAAAGTCTACCTGGCCAGCCTGCCGACTCCGTGACAACCTCTGGAGGGAAAGCCCCCCGTACTCTAACTCGCCGTTACAGAAAAGGCTGTGAGCTCGGTCCTCGTGAAAGAAGAAGGGCCAAAGCAATGGCCGGTCTACTATGTCAGCAAGTCCCTGCATGGCGCCGAAGTCAGGTACCCTTTGCTTCAACAAGCTACATATGCCTTGGTGCTTGCAGGGAGAAGGCTGCGACCATACTTTCAGGCTCGCCCCATCACCGTCCGTAGTAGTTTGCCGCTACGGGATGTCATGAAGAGGGTTGATCATTCGGGAAGGCTCTCCAAGTGGTGCATAGAGCTGGGCGAACGCGAAATCACGTATGAGCCTCGGAGGGCCGTAAAAGCTCAAGCACTGGCAGATTATATCGCCGAAATACCCATCACTGAGGAGAGCCATTCAGATCCAAAAGAGGGTGAGCCAGAATGGACCTTGCACGTAGATGGAGCCTCAGGATCCGAACACCAGGGAGCAGGAGTAATTATCAGAGGCCGCGAAGGCCTAGAAGTAATGAAGGCCATCAAGTTCAGTTTTAACGCCACCAACAACATGGCCGAGTATGAGGCCCTAATAGCAGGATTACGCCAGGCCAGAAAAATTGGCGTGAGAAACTTGAAAGCCCATAGTGATTCCCAGCTGGTGGTCCGGCAAATGGCAGGGTACTATGGCGCGAAAGACCCGACCTTGGCGAAATACCATGAGTTGGTAACAAAGCTCATTCGGGAGTTTGACGCCGTACGAATCGAAAATGTACCTCGGCGGAATAACACTGAGGCAGATTGCTTGGCGAAGTCAAAAAAAAATATATACCGAGCTGCTAGACCATCCGAGCATCAATGCTAAGCATGACGACCTCGGGAGTAGGGTGGAAAGACCAAATCAAAAGATACCTCGCAGAGAATTTGCTCCCCGAAGACCCCGGCGATGCTGCAGGACTGCGAAGACGCTCCGGAAGATTCTTCCTGATTGGCGAAGAGTTATACCGACAGGGATATGCGAATCCGCTGCAAAAATGTGTGGATGAAGAGGATACTGAAATGGTCCTTGAGGAAGTTCACGAAGGCATGTATGGTTCACACATTGGAACTTATGCCCTTGCAGCAGTGATACTCCGCCAAAGGCTACTCCTGGCCTACCCTGGGAAAGGACGTAAGGCTGTTCGACCGAAAGTGCGGTAGTTGCCAGTGACATGCAAAAATCCAGAGGGCACCATCGGAAACAGTAACCTCGGCAGACTATCCTTGGCCCTTTGAAGTCTGGGGCATAGACCTTATCGGGCCACTCTCCACAGCACCCGGAGGCGTGAAATTCTGCGTGGCAGCAGTGGACTATTTCTCAAAATAGGTAGAGGCAGAACCACTAGCAACTCTCTCGGCAAAAGAAGTGCAGGTTTGGCATACCTAGGGTACTAGTGGCTGATAATGGATCCCAGTTCATAGACAAAGGATTCCAAGAATTCACCAACGACCTCGGAATGAAGATGCACTTCGCCCAATAGCTCACCCCCAAAGCAACGGGCAGGCGGAAGTATCAAATAGGACCATAAAAGATGGCCTGAAATAGAGACTGGGGGAAGCCAAGGGGAATTGGCCGGGAGAACTCCAAAGTATATTATGGAGCTACCAAACGACGCCCCGAAGAGCCACAGGGGAAACTCCTTTCTCACTCATCTCCGAAACGGAGGCCATTATCCCAATAGAGATAGTTCGACCTTCGGTTCGGGTGCAAGTATTTGATGAAGGTGGTAACGACCTCGGCCTAAGAACCAATCTCGATCTGGTGGCCGAACACAGAGAAATAGTCGAGCTGAGAAGAAAAGCTTACCAACAAAGAGTGGCCGTGGCTATAAACTTACGGGCCAGGCCAAAAGAAATCAAGAAGGGAGACCTCGTTCTCCGAAAGGCCGACTTCGCACCCCGAAGGCCATCCCATGGCGTACTTGGCGCAAACTTGGAAGGACCCTATCTGGCCCTCGCCGAAACAACGAAAAGGCGTGTACAAGCTTGGCGACGTCGAAGGCATAGAATTGAAGAGCAATTGGCACTCGGGCGCCTTGAAAAAATTCTACGCTTAAGGTTGAGCGGAGGAGGTATGTTGAACAAAAAATGTTCTAAATATATAGTAGTATCTTGAGAAAATTTCTTAAGTGCAGAAATGAACAATATTCCGTGAAAGATGCTCGCCATGATAAAGCGTAGATATGGCTTTCCAAAGTCCTTTGAGCCGCCACGCTCGGGAAAGATGGAAAACAAAAATCTCGCAGAAGTACTCGCCGTAGCCAGCGCTGAGATAATTTCCCGAGCTCCCTTGAGCGAACGTGCTCGGGAAAATGGGAAGTGAAAAATCTCGCGGAAGGTTTTCCGAAGTCCCTTGAGCAAACATGCTCGGGACAACTGGAAAAACAAAAATTTTTGACTAAAGGTTTGCCGAAGTCCCTTGAGCAATCATGTTCGGGAAAAATTGGAAATGCAAAAAGCCTGCAAAAAAGACTTAGTCAAATTTTCTCAGACTTTCCAGAATGTCTCTCGAGTAAAACGTACTCGGGACAAAGGAAGGTAAAAAAGTTTCTTTGATCGCAGGTTTTCCGAAGTCTCTTGAGCGAACGTGTTCGGGACAATGGAAATAAAGAAACTTGAAGAAACACTTAGCCAAAAAATCTCCGTTAAGAGCAAAGCTGCCTTACAATAAAGAAGTGCCCGAAGAAGGAGTACAAAAAAGAAGGGAAGGAAAAGGGGCCCTAAAGAAGCCTAAGGGTTCGCGGCGTCCTGAGAGCCACTCGTTTGTCCACCCTTTTCCGCCACCTTCCGCGCTGGAATTGGAGGAAGCTTCAGAATTTCGATCTTGGACCATTTCCACGGAGGTCCCCCAGGAATGTTTAGACCCTCTAGAAAAGAGAGGTCCAGACCTGGGAACCTTTGGAGAACCTGGTGCCGAGCGAGGCAGAAGCCGTCCTAAAACGCGACCTTGTTCATTTGATCAGACTTGTTCTTCTTAAGCTCAAGGTCGTCAAGCTCGTCCTTCAGATCCCCGACCTCCTCTTCCAGCACCTTTATCCGCTCCTCCCCCTTCGGCTCCTTCTTCAAAGACTGGACCTCGGCTTGAAGGGTTTTCTTCTCAGACAAGAGTGTGACTATGATATTCTCTCTTTTTTTGCCTTGTCTTGGAGAAGGTCTTGGTTTGCAGCGCGCAGCCCCGCCACATGATTGCGGAGGTCGGCAATCTTCAGGGAGGAGTCCGCCATCAAAACTTCCTTCTCCTTTCGGAACTCCTCCCGAAGGGTGGCAGCTTCCTCCTTCGCAGCATCTGCCAGCTGCTGGTTCTTGGCGGTCAATTCCGAGCACGTCGCTTTCGCCTTTTCTAGGGCCTCTGAGGCCGAAGCTCGGAATGCCGTCTGCCTGGCTACCCGAACTCGGAGAAAGCCGGCGTACCCCAGCAGCTGCAAAGGAGATAAAACGCAAGGTCAGTAAGAGCCAAACACTTAGGAAAAAATTGAAGGGGAAGAGTTGTGAAGGATATACCTGAGCAGCATGCTCGGTGATCTTTGCGGCAAGGGTGTTATCCCCCGGATGGGCCGCCGCTATAGCCTTGAAGGAGGCCTCGGTGAGCACCCCCTTCGAAATCTGCTTCACCATTTCAGGACAGTCCTCGGAGTACAAGTTCATGTCCTCCGTGAATGTCCAGAAAGGCTCCTTTGGTATCTTCCCTTGCGGGACTTTGGCGTCGCGACGGGCCCTCGCCTCCGCGTGTTCGGCCGCCCAGTTCGGGGTAAGTAACTCCCCTGCAGGGCGAAAAAGAAAAACAGGTCAGAGACAAAGGCAATTCCAGAAAAAACAAAGGAAGTACACTTTGTCTGGAAACAAACCTGGTGGGACCTCGGCAACATTGTCCTCGGAGTCCTCGGCCTCCTCGGCCAAAATGCCCTTACCCTTCCGCTTGCGCCGCTCCTCGGCAGAAGGTACTTCTACCACTACATCAAGGAGGGCCTGCGATGCAGTAAGACTTTGAGGAGGGACGTCGGTTGGAGGAACCTCGGAAGCAGCAGCCTCAGACGCCGGAACCTCGGCTGTCCCAGGCTCCTCGGCAGTCTCCTCGGGTATTTCTTCTAGAGGAACCTGAGTAGCTCTCTTTGCCCGTTTCCTCGAAGGACCCGCGCCAGTAGACTTCCGCCTTCGGGAAGCCGCCTTCTTCGTTTGATCGTCCTTCTCCACTTGGCCGGAGAAGAGGGACTTGTAATAGGCGACAGTGTCGTCGCCCATCTCTGAAAAAGGAGAGAAACATCAGCGTAAGTCCGAGGAAAAAACAGCAAAGGAGTAGAAGATAACTCACTTTCGGCAAGCGTTTCGAAAGAAATCTCCTCCTTAAGAAGCTTGACCAACCAGGAATCTTTCCCGGCAATGGCAGGAGCTGGCATCCCGAGGTCAGTCTTGTGCTCCTTTACCACCTTTAGTTCCCGAAGGACCTCTTCGGTCATCAACTTCCAGTTGATTGGAAAAGGGTAAAGGGCGCGCGGAGAGACCTCGGGATCCCAGTCAGAGACAGCCCGAATGCGGGCGTCGAAATCCGCGAACACGGGAGCCAACTCTGGGGTCAGCAGCATCCTCGGATCACCAACGTCCGCATCCAGTGTTCCCTGAGCCCATTTGGTCGGAACGTACGACCAGGCCTCAGCCATCTTCATGAAGAAGAACTTCTGTTGCCACCCCCGCCAGCTATCCTTAGTGGCGAAGGTGAACATGAATTTCTTGCTCCCGGATCCCCGAGGTAGCATGAAATAGAAGCCACCCTTCGGGACCACAGAGAGCTTGTAGTACTGCATAAAAATCCTGAAATGGGGTTCTATCCCGAAGACGCCACACATGCAGAGGTAGGCGTTGAAATAGCAGAACGAGTTCGGGGGAAGCTGGTTCACCGCAATGCCATGAAATTGGCAGAACTCGCACACCATCTTCGGGGGAGGATACCGAAGACCGGCCTTCAGCTGGGCTCGGAAAACGGTAACCTCCTTACTATGGTTTGAAAATGCATAGTGGCTAGAACGAGGCAGCCTGGTAACGGCGTAAGAGGGAAGAAAGAATTTTTTCTTCCACCTCTCTAACTTCTCAGGGGTGGTGCAACAAGGATGGGCTAAAAGAGGCTGCCAGCTCTCAGGAATGGGCATTTTCGACATAAAAATGAGTTTGAAAACGGAAGAAAACAGTTTCCAGAGAAAAACTCAGAAGAACACAGGGATCAAAATGCGCCGGAAAACAAAAACCCACCGAAAGATTTGCCAAAATCTGAGGACGCCGTCGTGAAAGTTGGCTGGAAAAAAGGCTCTGATTAAGGAAGCTCCGCCACAGAAAGCAAGAAAAATGCAAGAACAGAGGAAAAGCAGAGAAAAGAGCAAAATAGTAAGCAAAGGGAACTTATGATGAAATGGGCTATTTATAAGCCAGAGGTGGGTAATCGAAACGTCGTCATAAGTACCCTTTGGAGGCGAACCGACGCCGTAACTGCTCTCTGCACTTGAAAAGGCGCGCCCTCTGTAACCGACGCAACTCTCCTCCAATGGCGAAGCGCCACGTGTCAACTGCTGCACAAAAATAGGGGACACGTCCTCCAAACGTCCCTTGAAAGCTGGGACACGTCTTCTGACATCCCTGGAAAACTGGGACGCGCCGCTCAGACTGACACGCTTGGCCGAACAGACCTGCAGAAACAAAAAGCAGACTCCGCCTCGAGGACGCCAAAGAAATGGCCAAGACCGAAGAGCCCGTGATCTTCGGGCAAAAGGCACATCCTCGGAACAGGTTATGCTTCCAAAAAGACTCCCATAGACGACCTCGGAAAGAGATGCAAAACCGAAGTCTTCCTTCGGCTTTCCAAAGGGGGGCATGTGATAGCCAAACGCTATCGCCTCTATCTGGCCGAACTCCCTGCCACAGTAATGGCCAGAAGAAGTTGGCGCTACCCGAGAAAAGGTGTGATCAGGCACCTCGGGAGATAGCCGAAGAGCTCTAAGCCCGGCACGCCAGGACACTACTCGCCCCCCCCAGGGTCGTGAACAGATCACCTTCGGAAAAGTAGCAACAAACATAGCGAGCCGAACACGATATCCCTGAAGGCGGAACTCCCTGAAGCTGGGAACCCCCGAACTCAGGGCTTGTTTCCCGAAGAGGCTCCGTCCGTACCAAAGGACGACCTCACCCAGGGACCTCGGGAGTACGGCAGGGGTATTTATGGAAGCATTTAAGGAAGCCTCTGACACATCCATTCACAGACGCCACAAGCCACCTCAAAAGGCGCTCTGCCACGCTGACGCCATCAAAATCACATCATGGCCCGTCTCAGCACATGGCTCAAGGTAACCTACTATCTGTCTCCTATGCCCAGAAAGTCAGGAACGTCCGACCGAACACGTGTCGCGATCTGAACGGGCTAGGCACTCCTATAAATACCAGGAGTTAATACCAGACAGGAGGTTGGTTGGCTGGCAAAATACGGCTCCCGTTACCAGGCAAAACTCCTCAGCCCTTTGTGCTATTTTCTCTGTCTTTCTCTCAGCCACCACTGACTTGGGCGTCGGAGGCTCCCCCCCCCCGGAAAAACACTCCGGGGGCCTCCTAACCTTTTGTTTCTGAGCTTTCAGGCACTCTCCTTTGGGCTGTCCAGTCCACCAGGCGTTCTTCCTCCTAGAAGTCCCTCCACCAGTCACTATGACTATAAACGATGAGGCCCCTGGCCATCACTTACAAGCAGCTTATATACTTAGAATACTTAGAATATTTTGAGCAATATCATACACAAATCCAACCTTAGCACATAGAAAGAGTACTCAAGACTCTTAGCTTGATCTTTCAAGCAAACTTTACCTACAAAAGTAGAATAGGGCAGGTGAGTTATAAAACTCAATAAGGATTCCGTGGCATCCAATGCCTAACTTATAGCCTCCAAGGCCTAACATATGCCAAGAATGTAATGGAAAAATAATCCTTACTCCTGCAAAGAAAACACAAAGATACATGCATATAACAATAATATCATAATCGGTGGTTAGCATACACAACAAATCAAAGAAGCACACAAACACATGCCACTTAACACTTCGTTCACAGAAGGGCAGCAAGCATCCCTTAATTTTTAATTCATTAATTTCATATACTTAATGTTTTCGGAGAGCTCACTTAGGATAGGAATTAAGGTGGCCGCCTTAACTCCTAGCCCATAATGCTTTCTTACTTAACTTAGCTCATGAGCAAAACAGAATTGCCAAAGCAATAACATAACTTAAGCCCTCTTAGCACTCCTAGGATCACATGGTTCTTTGACCATCACCTAGGGGCCTGAATACTCACACAAAAAGGCCATGGAACTATACCATGCAATAAAGTGAGTATAGGAATCCTTACCCACAATACCGAAAGATTTAGAAGCTTATTTTCCTTCGTTTTCCTTGCTTGTTGATTCTAGAAATTGTTTTCTAGCATAGGAACCAAGATGGGCCAAATTTTATTAGTAACCATAAGGTACCAAGAACACTTGGTGATTAACTGAAATAACACAAAATACTAAGAACACTTGGTGTACACTTACAGAACCTCACAGAAGAGGTAAGGCCAATTTCTTGTGCCTGATGTTCTTCAAGCTTCTTCTTGATTTCTTGCTTCTAATGAACTTAGAAACTCAATCACACAAAGAGATCCTTGAGTAAATCTTAAAACCTCCAAGAAATGGAAATGGCCAATTTTTCTCCTTGGTTTTCTTTGAATTCTTCACTTGATTCTTGCTCTTTATGGTCTTAGAGCTTGAATTCTACCAAGAATACTTGGTTTTAATTTGAGGAAGGATGATTTTTAGCTATGGCCGAATATTTAGATGAGGGAAAGAGTTGGAAATGTGTTTGGAATGGTGCGACTTGGTATGGAAGAAAATGGAGAAAGAATGAGAGAGTTTGGGAGCAAATGGCTTTGAATGAGTGGATTGATTATGTTTTAATGTGTGGGAAGGTGATGGCCGGCCATATGGGAAGGAAAATGAGTGTATAATGTGCTTGGAAGAGTGGGAGACAAGATTTAATGGAAGGAAGACTAATTGGAAGACTTTGTGTAAGTTGGTAGAAAAAGTCAAAAGTAGGAGACATGTAGGTGAAGAAAGAATCCAAAGTCTTGACGATGGGAGGTGGATTAAAATAATAGGGAATGAATAATGTGTTTGAAATGAGTGGGAGACAAGATTAAAAGAAATGAAGACTAATTGGAAGACTTTTGGGTAAGTTTGGTAGAAAAAGTCAAAAGTAGGTGAAGAAAGAATCTAAGGTGATGACTAAGGGTGGGAGGTGGATTAAAATAATGGGATTTGGAGGGTGGTGACATAAAATATTGGGAATTGGAGGGGCATGGCTGGCCAAGGCATGCTAGGCCATTAAAATGGCCTAATTCCCCCTTTAGTCCTCCAACTTTCTAATTTTTGGGCAATTGAGCCCAATTACTAAAAATCCCTTTGTTCAATTGAGTCCCTCACCTTTAAAAACCACCATTTTCATCACTAATTCTCTTGGCCTAAGCCAAGCTTATTTTTAAGATGTTCAACACTCAATTATGCATATGCCATATTGTCTCCACAATTTAATTGAGCAAAATTCCCGATTAAGGAAAAATTCTTATGCTCCAAATCCATTTAACCCGGGACCTAATCACTTGGATTGTCTGGGCATTACAGTATCTCACATACATACCCTTCAGGTACAATCTATACACAATCTGATTGCAGCCCATGGCCTATACAAGTTAGAGGCATGTCATTGCCCTTTTTCCAAGAGCTTACCTCTTATCTTAGTAAGCTTGAGTTGGCACTTACTTTAACCTGACTCAAAGTATACAGGAGTTCTTAAACTTGATGGGTTATTCATGCCAAGATAGGTAGCTTAGCTAGGGCACTCTTGAGCCTTAAAGGTGATCTTGAATATCTAGCACTCTTATGCTCACTTAAGGCCTATTTAATTACTTAGCTCTTAAGCCACTTCTTGTCCACCCTTTTACTCTCTTAATTAATGCTTTCTAAACAAATCATAATGCATCAGTTTGAACTTACTTGAACTAAAATTCCTTACTTGGAATAGTTAATGTAAGTGAACAACAACTTCAATATCCTTATGGTTTCAATTTTATGCCTTACTTTATACTTTTATAGTAGCTTAGTTTTCAAACCTAAATTGATCATTCATGAATCAAAACCAAGTACTTCCAAACCTTAAATCATTTTAAATAGGAAGCCTAAGCTTGCTAGAAACATGTGGATTTAGTTAGTACTTTAAATGCACTCATGCACATGAACTTTAGTTGCTAGGTTGCTTGGTTTCAAGTTGTTTCTTGTGCAACCAAAGTAGACCTATTTTAGACCATTTCTTCTTGCCTTAAATAAGCAAGAACCAACACTAAACCAACACTACTAGCTTTCTATTAATTCCAAAAGTTCTAGTAACATAAGAACAAGTTGAAACATACACACACCAAAACACCTATGGTTTCCATGCCGTTCCTCTTTCACAACATTTCCTGGTGATTACTACCTGTAGTTTCAACATAAAAGCATGGTAGAAACCACGTAAACATGCTCAACCCATTAACTAAGCCAACCCATAAACCCATTTAAATAATCAATTCCAAGAAAATATGCAACAAACCAAAAAGCAAAGAAAAACCGAACCAAACCCTTATCCCAAAGAAGCAAATCGTGCATTTGGGTGCCTTCATTCCAAGTTTCTCTTGCTTGTTACAAGCATCAAGCCCATTTAAATCATCAATTCCAACAACTTCCAAACTAAAATAATGCTTAAAAATAGGGGAATCAAAATTTAAAACTCAATTGAACAAGTGATTTGAGAAACAAGCTTAGGATTGTGCCATACTTGATCTTCCTTCAAAAGCTTGTTTAATTGAGCTTGAATTTGATGGATTAAGCTTGGCTTGCTCTTGGCTATAGTGGTTCAAAGGAGAAGAGAGGTTCCAGTTGGTTGGAGGTCATGGGTGGTAGAAGTGAAGTTGGTCCATTAAATTAGCTTAAATATTAAGCTAGCATGTGCCTTGAACATGCCATGGTTCAAGCGCATGCTTTCTAACTCTTGGTCCTTAAGTGCAAGAAGGGTGGAACTTTAGGACTAATTCCAACTCTTTACTAGCTAAACTCCTCCATAACTTAATTACGCAATTCAGCCATTAAGCTTTTTAATTATGCACTTAAGTCATAAATAAAATCTAGGTTCTATTTTAAACCACCTAAGGGCAACATAATCTAGTCACAATTTCTCGAGGATAGAGTGAGAATTATGAGAAAATGTGACACCTCAAATGAAACATTTTTCCATCCTTTTACCCAATTGTGCAATAAAAATTGGTCACTATATAAAATAACTAAATTGCCCTTCTTTCCCTGGCTTGCCTTAGTGACTAATTTTACCTATTTTTAAACTACTATACTTCATTAAATTGAGATTTTTCTTGCATTAAATATTATAAGCATATAAAATTACTAAACTAACCAAATTTACCTTAGTAATCTTGGTTCAAATCTTGAAGAGTCATAATAGATCTAGCTTGTGCTCCAAGCTTTATTCTACCTGCTCCACTGCTAATCATAGGGGACAGGAGAGAGACATGATTCTTGTGATATATTTTGCCCCAACCCAACTTGGATTTGATTCATCCAAAGCCCAAGCCTACATGCTTGTATTGGTTAAATTGCATAATCAGTCCTTTTCATTTTAGATATTTGCCATAGTAGGGGTAAAAGTATAACCCATAACCCGATTGTTGAGGTGTCCATTGCTCTATCCAGGTACTATTGGACTTGTTATAAAGTGAGCCCCTCAGGATCTATGGCTCCTTATCAAGCCACTGCAATGTGGAAGTTCATATTATGTATTTGCATGACCATTTTGTTGCTTGATGGTTCAACAAAACATTTCTTGCTTAGTTGTAATAGTAATCATGCATGAGTAGGTTCGGTCTTCATTTATATATAAAACATACAATAGAAAACAAGGCTGGTAAGTAGTTAAAAAATAATATTAAGATAGTACCAAAGCATAAAACATATATTTCCTTTAACCACATTTAAGCGACCGTTTCTCATACATGTCCCATACTATGTGGGCCAGTACATGTAAGTTGTTTCATCCAAGTTAGATACAATGCTACTAGAGGCATCCATTTTTCTAGACATACAAGACTTTATATGACATAAACATCCTAGTACAAGATCTTATTATGGGCCTATACTGTGTACCTTTTAGTACCATAGTGCCCATGTTGTCTAACTCTCTTTAGTGCCTTCAATTATAATGTCTATTGCCTTGACCATTTGAGCAAACAACCCTAAAGTTGCTAGGCTCTATACCTACTCATAATCATAAAGGGTGACTATTTTATGAATACTTAGTAAGGTCTTATGTACCTGCAAGCAAACACATAGGACTCTGTGCATAACCAAAGTATATACATAGTTATGATACTAGATCCATTCATTTTTTAGAGTATTCTAGTAGTGATCATCCCATGTTAGAGGTCCCCACAGGCTACCTCTCTCCTAGACAGTGAGCTCTCAACCACTAGGCCTCAAAATGGATAACTACCACGTTCAAGGGTCACATTGGAGCATCTTCCCTTTAATTTCCCCTTACTCATATTTATGGAGGAACAGGGCTCTAGTACCCAAAATACAACCACTGGTAGGCTCTTAAGGAACTATGATCCTACATAGGTTACAATTTGCTAGCTATTATGTTACAGGCCTCTAGGAAATGGACCTTCAATGGTCAGGTAAGACTTGTCGAACAAGTCAAAATCCCTAGCTTCATGCCTTAATTAGTTTGATTAAGCAAGTCAAGTAAGTGTTCAAAAGGGTAGATGGTTCCTAGATCAAGTTGGCACCTAAGTGTGACCAAGGGCAAAATGGTCATTTTGAACCTCAAGGTGATAGGTTTGGTATTTTAGCTCATAATTTGTTCTTTTGGATCTAAGTGGCAAGAAACCAAGAGTTAGGACAAAATTGCCTAAGCTAGTGTTACTATTTGAGCATGGGGTTCTTTTGTAAAAAATTAAAGAAGTTGAGGAGTTTTTGGTGGAAGGTTGTTATAAACATATTTGGGGAAGTTTTAGGGAACTATTCATCATCTTCAACCTCTCATTCCCGTACCACTCCTTCTCCTCTCAAATTCCATGGCCAAATCTCACCAAAATCATCAATTCATGGTAGAAATCAAAGTCCCATAAGGTAACCATGCAAGAAAGAGCTTGTTTTTGCATGGTTTTGGTGTAGTGGGCTTTGGATGGCATTTTTTATTCTTGGGAGCTTAGGTAACATTTTTCCTTCTTTGTTCTTGAGTTTTTCTTGGTTTCTTGAGCTTCCATGAGCTTGGGTCTAGATTGGTTAAGCTTGATTTAGTGCCTTGTATGTTGGATTTTGCTTGGAACCATGGGAACACCCTAATGGAGCCTTTGTTGCTTGTGGATGCTTGATTCTTACTTGTTCTTCTCAATTGAGGTAAGAGATTTAATTATTGCACTCATTTGATGCATGTCTTAGTTGCTTGAATGTTGGTTTCAAGTAGTTTGGAAGATGTGCATAGGTTATGGTAGAATTTGCTTGTGATGGACTAGTTTGATTCTAGGCTTAGAGTGGTGTATTCAAGCACCTTAGGCTTTGTTTGTTTAGCACTAATATGTCCTAGTGCAGTATTCATAGAGTTCTGTAGGTTATGGAGGTTTTCCTTGGATGTTTGTGAGGTGTTGGATACCCTTAAAGTGTCTATGGATTGTGGGTGAAGAAGCAGGGCATGTCTGGAACCTAAAAAGTGTTGCCATTGGTGCACGATCACCATTCTTGGTGATGCGTCACCAAGACCCCAACACCATTGACATGCTGTAGTATTTTTGCCATAACTTTTTCACTTTTGTGTCCAATTGAGGTGATTCATGATTCCATGTGAGGCTAAGAGGAGGAGATACAATTCTATACTTTCAATCATGCCCAAACATGCCTAGATTATTTCTGAATTTTCTTCCAAAGGAAAAGGCCTAAGTGCCTAAGGGGACTTTTATGGAAGGTACCTAATGGTGCCTTAGTATTTCCCATGGCTCCTTAAAGCACTAAGTTGATAATGAAGTCTTATTGGGTGTAAAGAAAGCATAATGAAAGAGAATTTGGAAGAAGTTTGAAGCACTACAATAGGGCCATTAGGAACATCAAGGAGGTTTAGTACCATTGGTAGTCTAGTTGAAGGCTTAAGGCTTGGGACACCGATGAGGAACCCTAGTGTATATGTTGAGTCCATCCATAGAAAATCTTACCATAATGTGAACTAAGTAATAGTGGATAGTGGAGCACCATGGATGAAGGGTTAGTGCACTTGTGGCCTAGCCAAGTTGTGACTTGAGGCACAAGTGAAAGCTTAGTGGATCCTTGGTAAGCTAAATGGTGAGGCTTAGTACCTTGGTGGTCTAGGTGAGCTTATTATCTCAAGACACCAAGTGGGAGCATAGTGCACATAATTAGGTAGAGGCTTAGTACCATAACAACCTAGGTGAGCCACTGGCTCAAGGCACTATATGGGAGCCTACTACACCTAGTGTGAGTTCCTTGGAACTCAAGCAAGAAGCATCCACCATGTTCACTTGTACAACAAGAAAGAGAAGGTTATTCATTGAGCTAACCTCACTAGGATGTCAGCAAGCCAAGTCTTGCTAGGAGTGAGTTTGGGGCAAAAAACTCACCAGGCATAGGGGTCTCAAAGGACGCAAGTATATGCGCATATGTTAGCCTTAAAACTACACAAGGCTTGTAGTAGATTTCATATATTATATATTTGAGTGTTCTCAGGTTTTTGCTTGCAGGTTTTTAATATTTCTTTGCAAGTACCCAAATTCTTTACTAGGAATCATTTGATTCTCACTCCCTTTAGTGTTGTTGTGTAGATATTGTTTGCAAGGAGCCGAAAACCAATGAGGGTTTTTGTGTTAGTGCATTTGTGCAGGAAACCACCCAGTGCATGATTTATTGATTCTAGTTTTACTGGTTATGTTGTTTATGCTAACTATAGTTGTCTTACAGCCTTAAGGACAGACAAAGTAGACCATGGATCTCAGTAGTAGTCTTTCAGTATATGAATGCATGCTAGTTTAGCCTCCAATGTCTCTAGATCAAGTAGTACTTTAGCTGATTTTGGGCATGCGCATAGTTTTTACTTATGCAGTGATGCACGTGCACAGTTACTACTTATAGTAAATGCACTTATCTTTTATGCTTTGACGTGTGTTTTAGTTCTATTTTATAAGTACTGTTACCCACTCTGGGGTAGTCAAATTATGGTACCAAAATTGTGCATTTAGACTCCCAGGATTGATAATGTTCTGTAGGCCATCAAAACACTACCCTTAGTGTGCATACCCAAGTGGCCCTCTTGGGCACTATGTAAACACATGCATATTGGTCCAGCCATCACACACATATTCACATTTCATGCACACCATGGCAGCTAAGAAGGAAAATAGTAGCACAAGTCTTAATCTTGGCTACCACACATTAGGCAATCTTGTTAAGTTCTAGTGATCAGCCACTGCACCTGCAACTTCCACTAATAAACTGTATCATTCTAGCCTCATGCCCCCTGTTTTATTTGCTCCATTATGAATTAGAGACCTAGATCAAACGAAGGAATTTTTTTTTACATCAATAGCCCACCCATGGACCAAGTTATGGAGTTTTGAAGTTGGTTACAAAATTCTGACCAAATGAACAGTAACTTAGCCAACTTTGCAACGTCATATATTTGGGTACAGGGCTCTAAATCCATAAATTCGAAATCCCAGTTAACCATTTAGATTTCCTCTAGGTGTGGTCAAAATTTCATACCATGATTCAATCTACACAGGGAGATATTAAACTTTAGGTCCAGAGTCAAAATTCTGGCAACTTTTGGACCATTTTGTCCATACAATTTTTCCAAGCCATGCAAACACTTCATTCACAAGGGGAAAGCCCTCCAAGGCCATCCCATATATGTACGTTAGACATAGGAATTAAATTCCCTTTATTTTAACAACTTTATGTGGCCAAAATAGAATTTACAAGTAAGCAGCCCATCATTCACACTAAGGCAGCTTTGCACCACATCACTTACATAGCCAAAACATTACTCAAATGTTCACATACTTGTCTCATTTCACATACAGTACATGTACATCCACACATGCACTAAAATATGGTCTTAACTCAGCTAAAAACACACCCTAGGTTACAGGAGGTCCTGAGACACAATGGACTCCAAAAATAGGATTCTGGACAGCTGCTGCACAACATAATAAGTACCACAATTAAAAATACCAAATGTGCTCCTAAAATCACCAAAATTTCGAGATAATAACTAGACATATGTAAGTTCATGTAACTGAAATTTCAGATCAAAAATCAAACCAAAAAGTTTAGTTTTAAGGTGATCTTTCTGCTGGACCTGAAATGACAGAATTGAGGGGAGTACGTTTCATTGAGAAACTTAGTAAGGGTAACACTTGGTTTTTTAAGGTAATGTGATCCTCATTAAAACCTGCATCCAAAGACATGAAAACACAAAAACCACAATGCATATATACAATATATAGCAACCAAATGCAGCAGCCAAACACAAACAGCAAACACATGAAATGCAGCAAGAACAATAACCATAGATTAGTCCGTAAAACATGAAATAAACTTAAATAAATCACTATGGCAGCCCTCCTCAAGCTAATGCTTGGTATTAGGAGGATTTTAATAGTAGTTAGTACTAACTTTGGGCTCTAGAAACCCTCACTTTACTGCCATCATTGTGCACTTCACACTAGGTCACAAAACCTTCAATAAGTGCACTCCTCTCACTAAGCTTGGTTCATCAAGCACATTGCTCTCTTCCAAGCTTAGCCCTAGCTCCATGGATGTTTGAAAATTGTAGAAAAGAGTCGATGAGAGCAAGAGAACCCTTACCAAAGTGGGTAGGCCGAAAATCAAGCTTGATCCTTGAAGTATGCAAGAAATAGCTCTAGTTTGCTTCCAATTGCTTCCTTTTGCCTTCAATTTCAATCAATTGCAACTTTGAAGGTGTTGTGGCTATGGAGAAAGTATGGCTGTGTTCTTTGGCTGGGGGAGGACGAAAATGAGAGAGGGATAAGTGATTTGGTCACTTAAATGGCCTTAAATGAGCTTAAGGGCACCAAAACACACTTAACAAGCCTAACCTTGCTTTATGTCAATTTCCTTCTCACTAATTATGGTTTCTTTGTCTTAAAATCATTGGTACACGTGTGCCCAAAATTTTTGACTAATTATCAAGTCTTGGCTGCCTCCCCCATGGTGGGATAGCCCCACAATTCCACCTTTAGACTTAAGTCAAAAGCTTGAACACCTTAAGGTTACACTAGGACATTTAGGTCTTTATTGCCTTTAGTGTTTCCTTTGTCCAAACTTGTCTTCCATGAGAAATTTGGCCCTCCAATATCACTTTCATACCATTCATATCCTTCCCATAGCTCTCCAAATCTCTTTTGTGAAAGTTTTGCAATTGAGTACCCAAATTTCCAAAATCTTACAGAAAAGTCCATAGGTTGCTTGACAAATATGCAATCCTTAAGGCTTTTCTTGGAGACCAAGTTACCAACTTGAAACACTTTTAAGGAGGTGTTGATCATGCCTTTTATCCTCCATACTTCAATCACTATGTTGAGAATTACACAATATAATGGTTTTTAGCCATTATGACACTTGTAATTCTCCCATTTTGTGAGGTGGTAACAATCCTCCCCCCCTTAAAAATTTTGGTCCTCAAAAATTGCCTTTAGCTTCGGGTATCTTCACGATACCTTTCCATAAGGTCTTTTTTAGTTTCCTAGGTTGCTTCTCTTTCAGAGTGGTATGACCATTGAACTTTAACCATGGCAATATGTTTGTTTCTTAACCTTCTGGTATCCTTGGCTAAGATAGCTATAGGTTTCTCTTCATATGTCAAGCTAGGTTCCAACTGTATGTCTTCCACTACAATAGCATGCTTTGTGTCCAATAGACACTTCTTAAGCATACTTACGTGAAAAACATTATGAACACTTGACATGCTTGGTGGTAGAGCTAACCTGTATGCTACCTTGCCAACTCTGTCCAAGATCTCATAAGACCTATGTATCTTGTAGCTAACTTGATCCGTTAGGCACATAGATTCGGTCCTTGAAATATAGTAATCCTTGCTTGTAGGCAAAAGATTGATATAAGGAACCTTTTTTCTCTCCTAAAATCCTCTTCACATTTCTCAGTCCACTCAAATCTTTGACCCTTATTGTTCAATTGACTAAGAAATGAGGCAATAATGGAGAAGCTTGATAACAAATCTCCTGTAGTATCCAGCTAATCCTAGAAAACTTCTGATTTCCTTCAAAGTTTTTTGTTGTTTCCCACTCTTGCACTGCCTTGACCTTTTCAGGGTCTGCCTTAAGGCCTTGTGCATCTATGATGTGTCCTAGGAAAGACACCTCCCTTACCCAGAATTCACACTTGGATAACTTAGCATAAAGCTGATGCTGCAACAGAGTCTTTAAGACAATCTTCAGATGATGTTCATGTTCATTTTCATCCTTGGAATACACTAGGATGTCAACAATGAACACAACCACAAATTTGTCTAGATGTGGTCTGAACACCCTGTTCATCAGGTCCATGAAAGCAGCTGGGGCATTAGTCAAACCAAATGGCATGATTTTGTACTTATAATGCCCATATTTGGTCCTAAATGCAATTTTAGGAATATCTTCTTCATTTACTCTCAATTGGAAGTGTCCAGATCTCAAATCTATCTTGGAGAAGATCTTAGCTCCTTTGAGTTAATCAAACAGATCCTCAATCCTAGGGAGTGGATACTTGTTCTTAATAGTCATTGCATTAAGCTTCCTGTAGTCAATGCATAGTCTCAAAGATCCATCCTTCTTTTTCACAAAGAGAATAGGAGCTTCCCATGGTGAAACACTTGGCCTTATGAAGCCTTTTTCAAGAAGTTCATCAGGTTGTTTCTTGAGCTCATTCATCTCTATGATTGGCATTCTATATTAGTGTTGTGCCCAAAAGCCAATCATGAGATGATTGTATTTTTGCACATTGAGTCATGATATTTTATTAAGGCATTAATCCAGCAAATATGTTTGTTGTTTTGTTTATGCGTAACTTAACAAACATAATCGTAACCCTAGAATAATGATATTCTTAAACGTCCCTGGTCTAGTATTATTGTGGAGCGGGTTGCAATAATACATAATGACTAGCATATGTGGAGACTAATATGAGATATGTAGTCTACATATGGGTACAAGTTGGAGAACTTGTGTACTGGACCGACCCACCATGAGAACACTACATGGATCGTTATATGAGTGTCATAAGTGATTCTCATAGTGATCATGGTATATGTAGTCCTTCGACCTAAGATCATCAAGGTTCCCTACATGTGAGTGACATACTTTGATACTTTCCTTTGTTGCTCGTAACTGAGTGAACTTGAAGGAGATCATTGGGTATGTCACATATCATGTGGAGGGATTTGTATGATCCTCCTATGTAACGGGAGTGATATCTTCGGGCCCCTTGATAGAGTGAGACTTAGAAAATGCATGGCCATGCTCGGATGAGTTGATATACGATATCAATGTCATCAGCTTAAGTTAGTTTACTCGGTAATCAAGAAACCAAATATTGGGCTATACGAGAGTGACACATTCCATGTATCGTGCTTAGTCTTGATATCTTGGACAAAGGGACAATGGCATATATCAATGATGATCATAAAGGTTTAGTCGAATCATCGACAATCTTGTCACTTGGGTAGCAATGATGTGTTGCTAGACACCGCTCATTGCTTATGATCATAAATGTGATTTATGATCATTGCCAACGTGGCAAGAGCCTATTGGGTCGCACACATAGAGCTATTTGGATCATTAGAGTGCATGGGCTAATTATTTGGATTATGGTTTCACTTTAATTTCGTATTAATAATGGGCCAAAGAGTTGAGCCATTATTAAGCCCGAAATTAAATCCTAATTGGATTAGGGCTTTGAAACCCATTAGGCCTAGAAGTTGAGTCTCACTATAAATACAACTTCTAGTGAGAAATTTGCAGGTCTTCTTGCCCTAGCCTCCCAAAAGGACAGCCACACTCTTCTCTTGCAATTCCTTAGAGGACGCAAGCTAGCACTGCGAGCGCAAGAGAAACGCATCTGCCGGGACGTGGTGGAAGCGTGGTGATCCCGAGAGGCTCGTGTGGATACCATAGAGAGCCTGAACATGTCAACTATTCAGGTTTTGTGATTCGACTCTATGGTTGAGAGAGAGATCTCAACCAAAAATTAAGTATGAAAATTTTTGAACACCCGGTTTACCCCGTTTCACTTGGATCCTGGAGGGTTTCGGTTAAATTCCACTGCGCCGTTTGGCTCCCGAAACCCATCATTCTATAAGGAGGTATGGATATTGGACTAGCTTCTGGTTGTAGCTTGATTTCAAATTCAATCTCCTTTTGTGGAGGAATACCTGGCAGGTCTCTCTTACTATAGGTATTCTATCCACTTCCTTATCACAGTGTAATTCATTCAATGCATAACAGTAATCATGCTCAGAAGTCACAGGTATCTCATCTAATACCTCTAGCTCCATGCCATGCATTTCATACACTAATTCCTTAGAATTCACTAATGCATGCACTTCACCATTAGGCAATGTGATTTCCCTCTTAGCACAATCAATTCTTATGTTATGCATAGCAAGCCAATTCATACCTAGCACTAAATCATACTTAGGAATATCCAACACTAGCAGATTAGTCATAACCTTAGTCTTTCCTACTACTAGCTCACAATCCTTAGCTAGGTCATTAGTGAAAAGACATTGACTACCTGCTGTTTTCACTAAGGATATCCTAGGCATGATTTCAGTAGGCAATTTCATGGCATTAACAAATTTCCTAGCCACTATAGACACAGATGCACCAGTATCAAACAGAACACTAACAGGCATACCATTAAGGTAAATGTTACCTCTTAGTGCTCCTCCCTGCTCTGATGTCTCTGGCCTCTCCACTTGGAAGACTCTGCCAGCTCTCTGCACTGGAGGCCGAGGCACTGGAGGAACTGGCCTCTGCTGTCCCTCCCTAGGTGCTCCCCCTCTAGGTCCTGCCCCAATAGGCCTTACTGGACCTTGGTCTTCTGGCCTCTTTTGAGCCTGTGGGCAGTCTTTGATCCAATGATCCATGGATCCACATCTTAGACACGCTTGGGTATCAAAGTAGCAAGGTTTCTTTCCATGAAACCTCCTACACTTAGGGCACCTTAGGCCAGGGAACTTCCCCTTAACCTTGCCCTCACCACCAAAATGGGAACTCTTGGCAATTCCCTTGCCATGTGGTGGCTTCTTCTGCTTGCCTCCTGCCTGACTACTTTCCCCTGGTCCACTGGGAAAGTACTTAGTCTCATACTCCTCTTGCTCTACTAATAGAGCTTTCTGCACTGCTTCATAGTATGTAACTGCTCCAAAAGGTCTAACAGCCTTTCTAATGTCTGACTTTAGGCCTCTGACAAATCTTTTGGCCTTCAATTCCTCTAGTCCATGATACTGAGGAGCATACCTCACCAACTGATTGAATTTGTGCTCATACTCTAGGACACTGAGGTTGTCCTGCCTTAGAGCATCAAATTCAGCTTGCTTCATATCCTTGATAGCATCACTGATGTACTGCTCCTGGAATAGCTGTGTGAACTCTAGCCAGCTCATCTCAATATCTCTTCCTGGCCTTCTCCCCTTCTGGAAAGCATACCTATCTCTGGTGCTCCTCCACCATATCTCTGCACTGCCTACCAGATTGTAGGTAGCCAGTGACACTCTCTTGGTGGAGCTGAGTGGCATCCTCTCAAACATTTTTTCAATGAAGATTAACCACTCCTCAGCTCTCTCTGGCCCAGCTCTTCCATCAAACTGTGGAGGTCTTAGGCCTTGGAACCTCTCCAACAGTCTGACCTCATCTAGGCCTTCTAGATCCTCTGATCTATGTCTCCTGGATCTGTGAGAGTCCTCTGTATGGTGATGCTCTCTATGATCTCTCTGCCTTCTCCTAGATCTTCTCTCATGGCCATCCTCAATCTCATTCCTAGTGGAGGAATGGTCATAGACTGAGGGATTGGTCCTAGATACCTGACCAATCTCAGACCTTAGTCTTCTTCCTCTTGGATTTCTCCTATCTTCATCTTCCTCCTCAACAGTTTCATCATTTATGTCTTTTAAGCTTCCAGAAGGAACATATTCAGATGTGTTCCTAGTATCCTCTTCTGGTTGCTGCTGTGCATCTTGAACTGGTTCTGCTGGAGCTACTTGGACTCCCTGCTGTTGTGCTTGAATCAGCCTCATTAAGTTTTCATTGATTAGAGCTAAGTTCCTCTGAAGCTCTAACCAAACCTGAGGCACTTCAGGGTTTGGTACCCCCTGTTGCCCCTGATTCCCTCTATTCTGTTCATTTCTTTGTTGCCCAGAATCAGTAGGAGGCCTTCGGGGTGGTTCCCCTCTCCTTGTGGCAACCATGTTTACTTCCTACATTGATGATCCATCATAGAGCACATATAAAGATCATAGGTATTTCAATGGTACTTGACACTAGCAGCTGACCAAACTGAGTTCATATATGTAGATGCATGCAATGCAACTATATGCTATGTACATGTATAAACCATGCTCTGATACCAACTTCTGTTACCCACTCCGGGGTAGTCCAATTATGGTGCCAAAATTGTGCATTTAGACTCCCAGGATTGGTAATGTTCTGTAGGCCATCAGAACACTACCCTTAGTGTGCATACCCAAGTGGCCCTCTTGGGCACTATGTAAACACATGCATATTGGTCCAACCATCACACACATATTCACATTTCATGCACACCATGGCAGCAAAGAAGGAAAACACTAGCACAAGTCTTAATCTTGGCTACCACACATTAGGCAATCTTGTTAAGTTCTAGTGACCAGCCACTGCACCTGTAACTTCCACTAATAAACTGTATCATTCTAGCCATATACCCCCTATTTTATTTGCTCCATTATCAAGTAGAGACTTAGAGCAAACCAAGGAATTTTGTTTTACATCAATAGCCCACCTATGGACCAAGTTATGGATTTTTTAAGTTGGTTACAAAATTCTGACCAAATGAACAGTAACTCAGCCAAATTTGCAACATCATATCTTTGGCTACAGGGCTCTAAATCCAGAAATTCCAAAGCCCAGTTAACCCTATAGATGTTCTCTAGGTGTGGTCAAAATTTCATACCAAGATTCATTCTACACAGGGAGATATTAAACTTTAGGTCCAGAGTCAAAATTCTGGCAACTTTTGGACCATTTTGCCCATACAATTTTTCCAAACCATGCAAACACTTCATTCACAAGGGGAAAGCCCTCCAAGGCTATCCCATATATGTCCATTACACATAGGAATTACATTCTCTTTCTTTTAACAACTTTATGTGGCCAAAACAGAATTTACAAGTAAGCAGCCCATCATTCACACTTAGGCAGCTTTGCACCACATCACTTACATAGCCAAAACATTACTCAAATGTTCACATACTTGTCTCATTTTACATACACTACATGTACATGCATACATGCACTAAAATATGGTCTTAACTCAGCTAAATACGCACCCTAGGTTACAGGAGGTCCTGAGACACAATGGACTCCAAAAACAGGATGCTGGACAGCTGCTGCACAACACAATAAGTACCACCATTAAAAATACCAAATGTGCTCCTAAAATCACCAAACTTTCCAGATCATAACTAGACATATGGAAGTTCATGTACCTGAAATTTCAGATCAAAACTCAAACCACAAAGGTTAGTTTGAAGGTGATCTTTCAGCTGGACCTGAAATGACAGAATTGAGGGGAGTAAGTTTCATTGAGAAACTTAGTAAGGGTAGCACTTGGATTCAATAGGCAATGTAACCATCATTAAAACCTGCATCCAAAGACACTAAAACACAAAAACCACAATGCATATATACAAGATATAGCAACCAAATGCAGCAGCCAAACACAAACAACAAACACATGAAATGTGGCAGCAACATATACCATAGGTTAGTCCATAAAACACATAATAAACATAACCAAATCACTATGGCAGCCCTCCTCAAGCTAATGCTTGGTCTTAGGAGGATTTTAACACTAGTTAGTACTAACTTTGGGCTCTAGAAACCCTCACCTTACTGCCATCATTGTGCACTTCACACTAGGTCACAAAACCTTCAATAAGTGCACTCCCCTCACTAAGCTTGGTTCATCAAGCTCATGGCTCTCTTCCAAGCTTAGCCCTAGCTCCATGGATGTTTGAAAATTGCAGAAAACAGTCCATGAGAGCAAGAGAACCCTTACCAAAGTGGGTAGGCCAAAAATCAAGCTTGATCCTTGAAGTATGCAAGAAATAGCTCTAGTTTGCTTCCAATTGCTTCCTTTTGCCTTCAATTTCAATCAATTGCAAGTTTGAAGGTGTGGTGGCTATGGAGGAAGTATGATTGTGGTCTTGGGCTGGGGGAGGACGAAAATGAGAGAGGGATAAGTGATTTGGCCACTTAGATGGCCTTAAATGAGCTTAAGGGCACCAAAACACACTTAACAAGCTTAACCTTGCTTTATGTCATTTTCCTTCCCACTAATTATGCTTTCTTTGTCTTAAAATCATTGGTACACATGTGCCCAAAATTTTTGACTAATTATCAAGTCTTGGCTGCCTCCCCCATGGTGGGATAACCCAACAATTCCACCCTTAGACTTAAGTCAAAAGCTTGAACACCTTAAGGTTTACACTAGGACATTTAGGTCCTTATTGCCTTTAGTGTTTCCTTTGTCCAAACTTGTCTTCCATGAGCAATTTGGTCCTCCAATAGCACTTTCATACCATTCATATCCTTCCCATAGCTCTCCAAATCTCTTTTGTGAAAGGTTTGCAATTGAGTACCCGAATTTCCAAAATCTTACAAAAAAGTCCATAGGTTGCTTGACAAACATGCAATCCTTAAGGCTTTTCTTAGGGACCAGGTTACCAACTTGAAACACTTTTAAGGAGGTGTTGATCATGGCTTTTACCCCCATACTTCAATTACTATGTTGAGAATTACACAATATAATGGTTTTTAGCCATTATGACACACTTGTAATTCTCCCATTTTGTGAGGTGGTAACAAATACTAGCAATGTTTTTGATGCATTTTCTTAAAGTGAAATTCAAGTAAAAGCAAGTGCCCGCATAATACATATTAGGCTAATAACTCAATGCATGAAAGGTTTTAAAATTGGACAAGTAATTAACTAGCCAACTGCAACTAGCGTGGGACACCGATTCCGTAGTCTTCCTAGAAGGGCCCCATTTGGGGTAAGGACACTACATATTACTTGTAAAATAATTTAAATCATTATGAGCAACTAGTTACTTAGACTACCCTGTAGAGGAAATATGCATGTATTGTCCTGGCTATGTAATATCATGTCAATAAAGCTATAAAGGAAACCACAGCATGCTAGTTAATAAAACATATGTTAAAACATGCCAAGATGTGAAAATTGTAGTTGCTTTAACTTCAAGTAACAACTGTGCAGATATATCTTGACCTTATATGCACCTAAATGTAACCTTAGTGTTATACACACCAACGGACACTAGTTGAGGCAATACTTAGTATGAAAAATGTCATACATACATTAGTGACAATAATACATACTAAGATCCACCCTTAGTTTTCCACCTAAGCAGCCTAGCATCAAGTGGCAAGCCTCACTTTCCTTGTGAATACCTTGTTTTGAAAGTTAAAAAGACCACACTTTGGTCAGTACTAACTTACATTATAAGTTTACGTTATCCACAAGGTTCATACTTAGAAAGTACCTTCAAAATGAATAAAACTTAGCACTAACAGTCACCCCTCACCTACTATTAGGCCCAATTAGCCTTCTAAGAACCTACACAATACTTAAGGGGTGAGTACTCGAAAGTACTTAGTAAGGGATTTAACACTTGTAAGTAAAACATATGCAAGGCATGCAGAAAAATATATATATGCAACCAAGACAAGCAATCAAACAACATAACAAACAATAACCACAAGCAGTTTGTAATCAACAAAAATAATGCAATTTAATGTATGGGTGGATGAGTGAATGCACATTTTATGCACTTTGGACTTCCTTGCACTTGGAGGGGTTCTTAACTATCATGAGCTCATACAACTAGGGTAGTTGGATACTAGCCTTAGTATCCGATGCAAGCATTTGATTAAACCCCATGAAGTCCTCTTTACGGGGCGCCTTAAGTAAGTTACTATTTACTTAACCTTGTCCGCCTTTTATTGGCTACTTAAAGTAAGTAATTACTTACACACCTCTTACCTGTAACTTCCCCTTACTTGTTGTCCTAGGTAATTTAACTTAGTGGCCAAACTTTGCCAAGTTCCCCTGAACTAGACTCGGGCAACTTAGTGGATTCACTTACCAAGCCCGTCGACTCGGTTGGGACCTCTTTGTGTGCCTCACAATGCCTAGAGGTACTTGGCTACTACCCTTAGGCCATTAGGGTTCTCAAACGTTCTTGAGTCCCTATTAAATTCCAAAGGTTCATAACCTCACACCTTGGCTGTTACCACCTCACAAAAAATGGGAGAATTACAAGTGTGTCACAATGGCTAAAAACCATTATATTGTGTAATTCTTACTATAGTGATTGAAGTGTGGGGGGTAAAAGGCATGATCAACACCTCCTTAAAAGTGTTCAAAGTTGGTAACTTGGGCCCTAAGAAAAGCCTAAAGGATTGCTTGTTTGTCAAGCAACCTATGGACTTTTTTGTAAGATTTTGGAAACTCGGGTACTCAATTGTAAAACTCTCGAGAAATATATTTGGAGAGTTATGAGAAGGATATGAATGGTATTAAAGTGCTATTGGGGGACCAAATTGCTCATGGAAGACAACTAAAGACAAAGAAAACACAAAAAGGCATAGACGACCTAAGTGTCCTAGTGTAAGCCTTATGATGTGTACCTTTTTTAGTTAAGTCAAATGGAGCAATTTGCAGTTTCCCCAACACCATAATTAATGAGAAGGAAAATGACATAAAGCAAAGTTAAGCTTGTTAATTGTCTTTTGTGCCCTTAAGCTCATTTAAGGTCATTTAAGTGGCCAAATCACTTATCCCACTCAAGGGATGGCTGGCCAAAGCATGGCAAGAAAGTCAAATGTGGGCCAATAAATGAAGACTAAGAAACCATGGTCTTGTGGCAAGGAAAATGACATAAAGCTTAATTAAGGTTATTAAGTGTGTTTTGTGCACTAAAGTCTTTATAAGTGGTTATCTTTGTCTTTATCTCCCACATTTGGTCTCTTCCAGCAGAAAAAATGTAGCATCTCCACCCCCACACTTCTTCCATAGCTATCATACCTCCAAGATTAAAATTGAAGGCAAAAGAAAGCAAGAAAGGACAATTGGAAGCTATGTGGTGCTAATACTTGGGTGCACCTAGGATCAAGCTCCAATTTCAGCATACACTCAAGGTAAGGGTTCTCTTGCTCTCATGGAATGTTTTCTACAATTTTCAAACATACATAGAGTTAGGGCTAAGCTTGGAAGAGAGCCATGAGCTTGATGAACCAAGCTTAGTGAGGGGAGTGCACTTATTGAAGGTTTTGTGACCTAGTGTGAAGTGCACAATGATGGCAGTAAAGTAAGGGTTTCTAGAGCCCAAAGTTAGTACTAACTACTGTTAAAATCCTCCTAAGACCAAGCATTAGCTTGAGGAGGGCTTCCATACTGATTTATTGAAGTTTATTGCATGTTTTACGGACTAACGTATGGTTATTGTTGTTGCTGCATTTCATGTGTTTATTTGTTGTGAATGGCCGCTGCATTTGGTTGCTATATCTTGTATGTATGCATTGTGGTTTTTTTGTTTTAGTGTATTTGGATGCAGGTTTTAATGAGGGTCACATTGCCTACTGAATCCAAGTGTTACCCTTACTAAGTTTCTCAATGAAACTTACTCCCCTCAATTCTGTCATTTCAGGTTCAGCAGAAAGATCACCTTCAAACTAACATTTGTGGTTTGATTTTTGATCTGAAATTTCAGGTACATGAAATTCCATATGTCTAGTTGTGATCTGGAAATTTTGGTGATTTGAGGAGCACATTTGGTAATTTTAATGGTGGTACTTACTGTGTTGTGCAGCAGCTGTCCAGCATCCTGTTTCTGGAGTCCATTGCATTTCAGGCACTCCTGTAACTTAGGGTGCATATTTCACTGAGTTAAGACCATTTTGTAGTGAATGTATGCATTTACAGGTAGTGTATGCAAAATGGTACAAGTATGTGAACATTTGAGAAATGTTTTGGCTATGTAAGTGATGTGGTGCAAAGCTGCCTAAGTGTGAATGATGGGCTGCTTACTTGTAAATTCTGTTTTGGCCACATAAAGTTGTTAAATGCAAGGGAATGTATTTCCTATGTGTAATGGACATATATGGGGTAGCCTTGGAGTGCTTTTCCCTTGTGAATGAAGTGTTTGCACACCTATGAAATTTTGTATGAACAAAATGGTCATAGAGTTACCAGAATTTTGACTCTGCACTTAAAGTTCTATATCTCCCTGTGTAGAAGGAATATTTGTATGAAATTTTGACCAAATCTTGATAAAATCTATAGGTTGAACTGGAATTTTGAATTTCTGAATTTGGAGCCCTGTAGCCAAAGATATGAAATTGCAAAGTTGGCTAAATTACTGTTCATTTGGTCAGAATTTTGTAACCAACTTAAAAAATCCATAACTTCGTCCATAGGTGGGCTATTGATGTAAAATAAAATTCCTCGGTTTGCTCTAAGTCTATAGTTGATAAAGCAGCAAATAAAACATGGGGCTACATGGCTAGAATGATACAGTTTATTAGTGGAAGTTACAGGTGCAGTGGCCGGTCACTAAAACTTAACAAGATTGCCTAATGTGTGGTAGCCAAGATTAAGACTTGTGCTAGTGTTTTCTTTCTTTGCTTCCATGGTGTGCATGAAATGTGAATATGTGTATGATGGTTGGACCAATATGCATGTGTTTACATAGTGCCCAAGAGGGCCACTTGGTTATGCACACTAAGGGTAGTGTTCTGATGGCCTACAGAACATTACCAATCCTGGGAGTTTAAATGCACAATTTTGGCACCATAATTGGACTACCTCAAAGTGGGTAACATTGGCCATTGGAGGACTCATACAATACTTGGTCCTTCCTTAGTACCTTATTTATGACTTAAGGTACCAAACTTATCCACCTTTCCTTAGCCCTTTTAACCACCCACTTATTACCCATTTATTGATGCATAGTTTAGTCTTAAGAGCACTTTTGAGCCTTGTTAGGATGCCAACTAAGACTTAGGAATTGATTTGAGATAGTTAGAAACAAGGTTGGCCTAATTTAAGCATAATGCTATAGCATTGAATGTCATGGTGCAACAACATCATGTTTTTATGGGAGTTGCTGGAAATGGTGTGATGGCACCAACATAAATGGTGTGACTACATTACCCTTGCAAGCTGCCAAATTCTACTCGATGCTATCACGTCAAATTTTTTGTGTGATCGCACCAATCGTACAACTGCATTTTCCCTTTTGTTTGATGGCCAAACTTGCTTCCAAACCAATTCCAATAAACCCTTGGCTCATTCAAACTTACTCCTAGGTATTTAAACACTTATAATGCATCAATTTATCATGCCAAAACTTAAATCCCTTACCTCATATCCAAGTTAAGCTAGATCCAAAGCAAATAAACCACACAAAATTCACTTGAGCACAAGTTACTTCCCCTGAGTTCCAAGCCTAAATCTAAGAAAAATGGGCACTACAAGCACTAAATTAACGCCATCAATAATCATATTTCATGCTTAGAACCAATTTAAACCCATAGATAAAACATACCTTTGGGTTTCAACTTAAACGTGGGGGAATGAGTTCTAAAGCACCAAATACACCAACTTCTAGTTAGGAGCTTGACATAATTCCCTTGGGACCCTTAATTTTAATGGAGAATGAAGAAAATTTGGAAGATTTGAGGACCAATGGCTATGGGGAAGAGATGAACGCAAAATGAGATGGGAGAGATGATGAATAGTGCTTGACTTTTCTAAAATAAATATCTCCACCCACCCCTACTATAACTTTGACTTACTTCCTCCACTTGTCAAATTAATTTCTTTTTGCTAGGCTTCTACCCTAAGTGATCCCTTTAGGTCCCATAGCTAAATGTTTTCCTTGACCCTTGCCTTTAAACTTTATGCCATAAGTGGCACAATAGCCCTAATTCTTTAGTTAATGTGTTTTGGTCCCCAAACTCTCATTATTGGTTCTAACGGTTAGAGTAACTTATGGCCTTAAATTGTTTGATAAAAATTAATTGTAGGACCTTAATTTCACCAAAATTATAGTCATGCCACTCACTTGGGTCAAAATTACCATTTTACCATTTTGCCCCTTTAGTGGCATTTTATACTTAGGAACTCAATACAACCTTACTTAGCTTATTTTTCTTGATTAATAGGGAACTAATTTGAGGTATGTAAATAGAAACACTTAAATTAAACTTTCTTACCAGGTCAAAATAGGTCATTAACTAGGAAGGCCGTTACTTTCTCCTCTACTTCAAAAATTTAGTTCCCTAAATTCCGAGTTAACCGAGCTGAACACTTAGAAGTTAGTTATCTTAATCCCACTCGATCCTTACTCATGGTCTTATCCTTACTATGGTTACTCGTAGCCTCTTAACCATGAGCTTACTCCATGTTCTTAGCTTCTTGACTTATCGATCAAGAAAACTTAAGGTACTACTTTGGAGACCTTTCCTTGGAGAAGTTACTCATGGGGTGGACACTTTACCTTGGTTCACTAGGCACTTTCCTATACTCCCAATTTCCACTTAGGCCTATGTAACTAAGAACTGAGTTGCTCCACTTTGGCCATTCCCCTCAACTGGTACTTTTGGAAGTACTTAGCCTCCCAAGTTAAATCTTTATTCTTAGTGGGACTTAGCTAAACCTTACTTCATGCATAGGCTCTCATGTCTCACTTAGGTGTTCTCTTAGTCACCCCACAACTTAGTGCTTTTGGCATAATTTAACTTGGCAACTCTTACTCTCAACTTAGGCATTTAAGGCACTTTAGGTGCATCTTAACTTTGTTGCTTTTTAATGTCGTAGGCACACAATTCTTGTGGTAACTTATCCTTGGCCTCGTTAGGTAGCTTATCAACATTTACTACCTATATGCCTCTTAGCCTTAAGTCCATCCACAAGCTTAATACCCGCAGCCTTGTTATAGTCACCTTAGCCATATAGACTTCTCATCTTTTTGACATCTTTGGATGTGATTTCCACAGTTCAACTCCTAATCTTTGACTCCTCCAGGTAATCTTTTAACACACTTAGGGCCCTCATCTATTCTCTATCTACTTAGCCATTCATTGGCCTAAACTCTTGAGGCACCCTTAGCATGGTCCTTTATTCTTTATACCTAGTAGTCATTCCTTAGCGAAGTTGGCCTGCTTTGGCAGCGGGATGTTTATGGTCATTATAGCCCATTCTTAGGTCTCTTTAGACTACCTAATACCAATCTTTAACACCATTATTCAACTTTTCTCTGGTGCTCTAAATATCCCACGTTGTCCAACATGTCATTGTCGTGACTTTTTAAGCCTTATTTCGGTTACTCAACCATCTTGGGTGTATACTTGGCACCAAGCTTTCTTACGCTTTACTATCCTTCTTAGCTCCCCTTAAGATTCCTTAGGACTCTTTTTCCATTTTGTCCTTCAAGGTCCTTTTGAACTTTTATACTTGGGTGCATTTTTTGTCTCAAAACATATGCCACACCCTTTGGACATTCTTAGAAATTTTAGTTCACTTGAGTCCAACTTAGCATTCAGCATTTAGATCTTCATACTTCTCCTCCTTCTTCATGGAATCCATAGGAGTCTTTCTTAACACCCCTGACCAATTGGGTTAACACAACCCAGAGTGCCACCCATGAGTGCTCCTATCACTCTCTTATGCCTGAATAAGACTTACAGCTTCAATGCCTATGCCTTGTTTCCTGTTACTTAGGCATACTCTTAGGTCATTACCTCATTAGCCCATCCCTAGGCATTAGCCACCATGACTACTTAGTATGATTTACATGCCCATAGCCCACCTTGTGTGCTCCTTTTGGCTCAACTTAGGCCTACAACCCCTTTATGCCCGGGGGAGACTCACTTGGTACCTCTTGGCCTCACACCTCACTTAGGCACTCAAAGTCTTTTCAAACTCTTAACTATCTAGAGTTTTTATTTTGTTAGTGTTGTGCCCAAAAGCCAATCATGAGATGATTATATTTTTGCACATTGAGTCATGAAATTTTATTAAGGCATTAATCTAGGAATTATGTTTGTCATTTTGTTTCTGTGTAATGTAATAAACATAATTATAGCCCTAGAATAATGATATTCTTAAATGTCCCTGGTCTAGTATTACCGTGGAGTGGGTTACAATAATGCATAACGACTAGCATATATGGAGACTAATATAAGATATGTAGTCTACATATGGGTATAAGTTGGAGAACTTGTGTGCTGGACCAACCCACCATGAGAATGCTACATGGATCGTTATATGAGTGCCATAAGTGATTCTCATAGTGATCATGGTATATGTAGTCCTTTGACCTAAGGTTATCAAGGTTCCCTACATGTGAGTCTCATACTTTGATACTTCCTTTTGTTGCTTGCAACTGAGTGAACTTGAAGGAGGTCATTGGGTATGTCACATATCATGCTGATGGTTTTGTATGATCAAGATGGGATTTGTCCCTCCTATGTAATGGGAGAGATATCTTCGGGCCCCTTGATAGAGTAAGACTAAGAAAATGTGTGGCCATGCTCGGATGAGTTGATAGATGATATCAATGTCATCAGTTTAAGTTAGTCTACTTGGTAATCAAGAAACCAAAGATTGGGCTATGCGAGAGTGAAACATTCAATGTCTCGTGCTTAGTCTTAATATCTTGGACAAAGGGACAATGGCATGTACGAGTAATGATCATAAAGGTTTAGTTAAATTACTGACCAACTTGTCACTTGGATAGCAATGATGTGTTGCGAGACACCGCTCATTGCTTATGATCATAAATGTGATTTATGATCATTGCCAATGTGCGGAAAGCCTATTAGGTCATGCACATAAAGCCTATTTGAGTGAATGGGCTAATTTATTTGGGTCATGGTTTCATGATAATTTCATATTAATAATTGGCCAAAAAGTTGAGCCATTATTAAGCCCAAAATTAAACCTAATTGGATTAGGGCTTTGAAACCCATCAGACTTGGAAGTTGGGTCGCATTATAAATACATCATATAGTAAGAAATTCATAGCTTTTGCGCTAGCCCCCTAAAATTTTTGACTGCACTTTTTTCTTGTCATTCCTTAGAGGATGCATGCTAGCACTGCAACCACAAGAGAAACGCATCTACCGGGATGTGGTAAAGGCATGGTGATCCTGAGAGGCTCATGTAGATACCATAGAGAGCTTGAACACATCAACTGTTTAGATTTTGTGATTCGACTTAACTGTTGGGTGAAAGATCTCAATCAAATTAGGTATGAAAATTTTAAACACCCAATTTATCCTGTTTTGCTTGGATCCTAGAGGGTTTTGGTTATATTCCACTATGCTTGTTTGGCTCCTGAAACCCTACAATGGTATCAGAGTTACTAGTGAAACCCTAAATCGGATTGAATGTCGAATCGCATGATGTATTGTGTGTTTGGTTGCTTTCAATCATGATTAATTAGATTGATTTATGATGCATGAAATTGAAACTTGTAATGTATGTATGATGATAGCCAAAGGCTATTGCCTCCTCGGTAGTAACTCCCTGCCAGAATATTGGCCGAGGAGTCTGACGTCACCCAAGAGAGGATCTTTTCACTGACCTCGGAAGGTGCGAAGTCAAACACTATGAGCTCGAGACTTTGGTTAGCTCGTCAGGAATTTCGAGGACAACACCATCTCCATCGAGGGGCCAAACTGACTGCCCCGAAGAGGATCTTGCCCGAACAAGAAACACCTGAACAAGGGAATCCTCGAACTATGGGTGTGAGTCCCGAAGAAGGTGTCCATCAAGGGAACTCCCAGAACTATGGGATAGATCCCGAAAGAGGTGTTCGCACCGAAGGACGGATAGAATCCGAAGAGGGTGCACGCACCGAAGGGCGACCTCGCCCAGGGGACCTCGGGAGTACGGTATGAGCATTCAAGGAGCCTCTGACATGTCACCCACAAGCCCTACACGTCACATCAGAACGGCAAACTGACACGCCGTAGCCGCCCCAGTCCTGACACAACCTGTCCGGGTCCAGGGCTAAAGGAGGCTGCAAACGGCTGCCTGTCCCCTAGGTCCAAAAGTGCAGATCAAATCCGACCGAACACGTGTCATGATCTGAACGGACCAACTACTCCTATAAATACTAGGAAATGGGATTGGGGAAAGGATGGGCATTTTCCTCCCTCTGAGAAAACACAAAACAGGCAAGACACTGGATCCCTTAGTGTCCTTCCTCCACTTTCACTCAGAAAACTAACTTGGGCGTCGGAGGGTCCTCCCCCGGAAAAGCAAACCGGGGACCTCCTAACCTCTTCTTTGAGCTTTTCAGGCACACTCAGCTGGGAAACCAGAGCTCCAGGCGCTCGCCTCCTCAGGAAGTCTCTCCACCTGTCAACATGACAGCAAACGAAGATGCCTTGGGGCATCATTTGGCGCCGTCTGTGGGAAACCACTCCCAGGTAGCTGTTGTCGAAACTCGGCGTTCGAAGGACAAAGGACTCCCGAAGTCCCCGTCCGCGCCTGAGACCCAACCAGCTACCGAACAAAGTCCCCCAGAGACTTCCTTGCCTGAAGAGGAACGCCCTCTTGTCATCACCATGGGTTTTTTCAGAGACTTTCAGAGGTCTGTTGTGGCTGAAATGACACAACAAATAGACCGAAGATGGCCGCAACCGGCCCAGGCGCAAAAACCCACTTCGCCAGCACGACCTCGGGAGAAAAGCCCAAGGGCAACCCATCATAGCTCGGGAAGTGGGGAACCACGAGAAGAATCCTCGACAGATAACTTGCCCCTCGGAGCACGGCTGGCGGAAAGAGCGAGGTCTGAACGACCCGAAGTCCCGTCCAGAAGAAGTTTATCACCAGAGGCAAGGTCCCCCTCACCTCGGTATCGAAGTCGCTCTCCGAAGAGACGGCAACAGTCCTTTTACCCAAGAAGCTCCAAGCACCAGGAAGAGGAGCCCAGTGCTACGCTCCTCCTGGAGAAAGTCTTGGCAAGACTGGAGAGAGTGGAACAGCAGGTGGCACGCAAGCCTGTTTGGGCCAGGCTAACTGAAACCGTCTCTGGAGATGAAACTCCTTTCGCCCGAACAGTGGTCGAGGCGGCCATGCCAAGTGACTTCAGGCTACCTCGGCTAGAGACCTATGAGGGTCGGACTGATCCCCAGGCCCACCTAACAAAGTACAAACGCAGCATGGTGCTACACGGGGCTGATGATGCTACACTCTGCAAGTGCTTTGAAGTCACCCTCGCAGGACCAGCAACTGCCTGGTACAATTCCCTGCCTCCCGGAAACATCAGGGGGTTCCAGGAGCTGTCCACAGCGTTCACCCAACAGTTCATTGGGAGCAAGCCGACGGCGAAGATGCCCGTCCAGATGTTTGACATAGCACAAAGAAACGGGGAGACCATCCGTGACTATGTCGAGAGGTTCAACAGAGAGGCCCTCAGTGTTCCGGACTTTCATCCCGAAATCCGAATCCTCGCCATAACGAGGGGCCTCCGGAGGGATTCACACTTGTTTTATGAATTCTCCAAAGATCCCCCGGACACGCTGGGAGAATTCTACCGAAGGGCTGAACAACATATGATAGCCGAAGAGATGAGAATGACTGGACCGAAGGCTGACCATATCCACGCTCGTGGCGAAGGGTCTAGCCAGCAAGCCCGGTGTCCAACGGAACAGTTAGGCCGACCTCGGAGAATGCGAGTAGGAGGAAGGAAGCCCCAAAACTTTACACCTCTGAGCACCACGAGGGCTAACGTCCTCATGGCATTGGAAAAACAGGGGGCTCAAATCCAACGACCGAGGGGCATGACTGCTGACAATAGAAGGAACATGAAGAAGTTCTGTCAGTTCCACCGTGATCACGGTCATGACACCGAAGACTGCTTTCAGTTGAAAAAGTACATTGAATCACTGATAAAGCAGGGCCAGCTTCGGCGTTATTTGAGAATGCCTTCCCCGAAGGGGAAAAAAGAGGAAGAAGGAAAGCCTGATGACGAGGATTACGATTCAGACAGGCGAAGGAACCGAAGTCCGAGAAGGCGTCCTCCACCTTCGGCAGGAGTAATACAGACGATCACAACCGGGCTTCCATCCTCGGAAAGGAAAAGAAGGGCCAGAGAGATAGCGGTGATGGAATATCAGAGCCCAACAAAAAAGTTGGCCCGCCAGGATGGCTCCACCATCGTATTTCCCCATGACGATCCATTGCTGATAATGGCGAGGATAGGAAACTGGGACGTCAAGAGGGTACTGCTGGACGATGGGTCAAACGCAGACGTCTTGTTCTCACATTTGCTGCCAAGCTTGGGCCTATCCAAGAGTGACCTCAAGACTGTTACTTCACCCACGTTCGGCGTAGGACCATCTGAGCTACCTGTCCTCGGGTGGATCGACCTCCCCTTGATGATGAAAGGAACTTCGGAGAAAGGAACTGCTGAGTTGTTCGCCTCTACCATGGCAAGGTTCATAGTCATGGACGTTCCTTCGTCATACAACGCCATCCTCGGCAGACAGACACAGGGAAATTTGCACATTCGCCCTGATGTAAAGTACCTGACCGTCACCTTCACCACCAAAGAAGGAGACGCAAAGATCTTCATTGATTAAGGCGAGGTGAGAAAGGTGTTCGTCAGAGCACGAAAAGCTCCAGCAAGCAACTTAGCACATGCTGTAGAAGCAAAAGAGCTGGAAAGGGGCGAGGCAGAAGATCCCACAAAAGCGGAAACAGAAAAAGTAGAGCTTGTCCCAGGCCATAGCACCCGAATAGGGAAAAGCATGGCCGAAGGAGACAAGGAAAAACTTGTATCTTTTCTGCTTACAAATAAAGATCTGTTCGCCTACTCGCCGAAGGACATGCCAGGGGTAAACCCTCGCGTAATCCAGCATAGCCTCAAAGCGAGTCTGGAAGTAAAACCTATCCGGCAAAAGAAACGGAGCATTTCAGCTCACAAAAGTGACTTCGTCAAGACCGAAGTCCAGCGTCTGATAGACGCTAGCGTTATCCGGGAGGTAAACTACCCCAAATGGCTAAGCAACGTGGTAGTTGCCACAAAGGAAGGAAGTAGTAAGCTCCGGATGTGCATCGACTTCAGAAATTTGAACGATGCTTGCCCGAAAGATTCATATCCTCTTCCGCCAATAGACCAACTGGTAGACTCAACTGCCGAGTACGGGCTCCTAAGTTTTTTGGACGCTTTCAGTGGTTACCATCAGATAAGGATGGACCCCGAAGATGAAGAGAAGACTGCCTTCATCACCAAGGGAGGAACATATTGCTATATTAGTGATGGCCAGGGGCCTCATCGTTTATAGTCATAGTGACTGGTGGAGGAACTTCTGGGAGGAAGAACGCCTGGTGGATTGGACGGCCCAAAGGAGAGTGCCTGAAAGCTCAGAAACAAAAGGTTAGGAGGCCCCCGGAGTGTTTTTCCGGGGGGGGAGCCTCCGACGCCCAAGTCAATGGTGGCTGAGAGAAAGACAGAGAAAATAGCACAAAGGGCTGAGGAGTTTTGCCTGGTAACGGGAGCCGTATTTTGCCAGCCAACCAACCTCCTGTCTGGTATTAACTCCTGGTATTTATAGGAGTGCCTAGCCCGTTCAGATCGCGACACGTGTTCGGTCGGATGTTCCTGACTTTCTGGGCATAGGAGACAGATAGTAGGTTACCTTGAGCCATGTGCTGAGACGGGCCATGATGTGATTTTGATGGCGTCAGCGTGGCAGAGCGCCTTTTGAGGCGGCTTGTGGCGTCTGTGAATGGATGTGTCAGAGGCTTCCTTAAATGCTTCCATAAATACCCCTGCCGTACTCCCGAGGTCCCTGGGTGAGGTCGTCCTTTGGTACGGACGGAGCCTCTTCGGGAAACAAGCCCTGAGTTCGGGGGTTCCCAGCTTCAGGGAGTTCCGCCTTCGGGGATATCGTGTTCGGCTCGCTATGTTTGGTGCCACTTTTCCGAAGGCGATCTGTTCACGACCCTGGGGGGGCGAGTAGTGTCCTGGCGTGCCGGGCTTGGAGCTCTTCGGCTATCTCCCGAGGTGCCTGATCACACCTTTTCTCGGGTAGCGCCAGCTTCTTCTGGCCATTACTGTGGCAGGGAGTTCGGCCAGATAGAGGCGATAGCGTTTGGCTATCACATGCCCCCCTTTGGAAAGCCGAAGGAAGACTTCGGTTTTGCATCTCTTTCCGAGGTCGTCTATGGGAGTCTCTTTTGGAAGCATAACCTGTTCCGAGGATGTGCCTTTTGCCCGAAGATCACGGGCTCTTCGGTCTTGGCCTTTTCTTTGGCGTCCTCGAGGCGGAGCCTGCTTTTTGTTTCTGCAGGTCTGTTCGGCCAAGCGTGTCAGTCTGAGCGGCGCGTCCCAGTTTTCCAGGGATGTCAGAAGACGTGTCCCAGCTTTCAAGGGACGTTTGGAGGACGTGTCCCCTATTTTTGCGCAGCAGTTGACACGTGGCGCTTTGCCATTGGAGGAGAGTCGCGTCGGTTACAGAGGGCGCGCCTTTTCAAGTGCAGAGAGCAGTTACGGCGTCGGTTCGCCTCCAAAGGGTACTTATGACGACGTTTCGGTTACCCACCTCTGGCTTATAAATAGCCCATTTCATCATAAGTTCCTTTTGCTTACTCTTTTGCTCTTTTCTCTGCTTTGCCTCTGTTCTTGCATTTTTCTTGCTTTCTGTGGCGGAGCTTCCTTAATCAGAGCCTTTTTTCCAGCCAACTTTCACGACGGCGTCCTCAGATTTTGGCAAATCTTTCGGTGGGTTTTTGTTTTCCAGCGCGTTTTGATCCCTGTGTTCTTCTGAGTTTTTCTCTGGAAACTGTTTTCTTCCGTTTTCAAACTCATTTTTATGTCGAAAATGCCCATTCCTGAGAGCTGGCAGCCTCTTTTAGCCCATCCTTGTTGCACCACCCCTGAGAAGTTAGAGAGGTGGAAGAAAAAATTCTTTCTTCCCTCTTACGCCGTTACCAGGCTGCCTCGTTCTAGCCACTATGCATTTTCAAACCATAGTAAGGAGGTTACCGTTTTCCGAGCCCAGCTGAAGGCCGGTCTTCGGTATCCTCCCTTCCCGAAGATGGTGTGCGAGTTCTGCCAATTTCATGGCATTGCGGTTCGAACCATAGTAAGGAATTATGCTTTTCAACGCCTACCTCTGCATGTGTGGCGTCTTCGGGATAGAACCCTATTTCATGATTTTTATGCAGTACTACAAGCTCTCTGTGGTCCCGAAGGGTTCTTCTATTTCATGCTGCCTCGGGGATCCGGAGAGCAGGGGTCTATGGGTACATAGTTGGAGAATTGTGATTTTTACCTTCGCCCACCCGAAGAGTGGCTTCTCATGGATAGCTATATGATCCGGGGTGATTCTGTTCACCTTCGCCAAGTGATAGTCTTCGACCTGAAACAAGGTTCTCATGGAGTCAAGATGGCTGGTCGGACGTTCCGATCCGAATGGGCTCAGGGAACACTGGATGCGGACGTTGGTGATCCGAGGATGCTGCTGACCCCAGAGTTGGCTCCCGTGTTCGCGGATTTCGACGCCCGCATTCGGGCTGTCTCTGACTGGGATCCCGAGGTCTCTCCGCGTGCCCTTTACCCTTTTCCAATCAACTGGAAGTTGATGACCGAAGAGGTCCTTCGGGAACTAAAGGTGGTAAAGGAGCACAAGACTGACCTCGGGATGCCAGCTCCTGCCATCGCCGGGAAATCTTCCTGGTTGGTCAAGCTTCTTAAGGAGGAGATTTCTTTCGAAAGGTTTGCCGAAAGTGAGTTATCTTCTACTCCTTTGCTGTTTTTTCCTCGGACTTACGCTGATGTTTCTTCCTGTTTTCAGAGATGGGCGATGACACTGCCGCCTATTACAAGTCCCTCTTCTTCGGCCAAGTGGAGAAGGACGAGCAGATTTGGAAGGCGGCTTCCATGGGCGGAAGTCTACTGGCGCGGGTTTCGAGGAAACGGGCAAAGAGAGCTGCTCAGGTTTAAGAAGAAATTCCCAGGAGACTTGAAGGATTATTAAGCCCGAAATTAAATGTCTGAATTGGATTAGGGCTTTGAAAAACATTAGATCTGGAAGTTGAGTCTTGACTATAAATACAAAAGTTTAAGTGAGAAATTCGCAGGTCTCTCTGGCATTTCCCCACTAGCCTCTCCAATCAGGACAGTCGCACTCTTCTCTTGCAATTCCTTGGAGGACGCAAGCTAGCACTGCGTCCGCAAGAGAAACGCAAAAAGAGTGCGACTGACGTGGTGGAAGCTTAGTGGTGATCCCGAGAGGCTCTGTGTGGATACCATAGAGAGACTTGAACATGTCAACTGTTCTTCAGGTTTTGTGATTTCGACTCTAATTTCGTTGAGTGAGAGATCTCAACCGCCCATTAGGTATGAAATTTTTTCAACACCCGGTTTAGCCCATTTTCACTTGGATCCTGGAGGGTTTCGGTTAAATTCCGCTGCGCTGTTTGGCTCCCGAAACCCAACACCGTTTTCCGAGCCCAACTGAAGGCCGGTCTTCGGTATCCTCCCCCAAAGATGGTGTGCGAGTTCTGCCAATTTCATGGCATTGCTGTGAACCAGCTTCCCCCGAACTCGTTCTGCTATTTTAACGCCTACCTCTGCATGTGTGGCGTCTTCGGGATAGAACCCCATTTTAGGATCTTTATGCAGTACTACAAGCTCTCTGTGGTCCCGAAGGGTGGCTTCTATTTCATGCTACCTCGGGGATCCGGGAGCAAGAAATTTATGTTCACCTTCGCCACTAAAGATAGCTGGCGGGGGTGGCAACAGAAGTTCTTTTTCATGAAGATGGCTGAGGCCTGGTCGTACGTTCCGACCAAATGGGCTCAGGGAACACTGGATGCGGACGTTGCTGATCCGAGGACGCTGCTGACCCCAGAGTTGGCTCCCGTGTTCGCGGATTTCGACGCCCGCATTCGGGCTGTTTCTGACTGGGATCCCGAGGTCTCTCCGCGCGCCCTTTACCCTTTTCCAATCAACTGGAAGTTGATGACCGAAGAGGTCCTTCGGGAACTAAAGGTGGTAAAGGAGCACAAGACTGACCTCGGGATGCCATGTCCTGCCATTGCCGGGAAAGATTCCTGGTTGGTCAAGCTTCTTAAGGAGGAGATTTCTTTCGAAACGCTTGCCGAAAGTGAGTTATCTTCTACTCCTTTGCTGTTTTTTCCTCGGACTTACGCTGATGTTTCTCTCCTTTTTCAGAGATGGGCGACGACACTGTCGCCTATTACAAGTCCCTCTTCTCCGGCCAAGTGGAGAAGGACGATCAAACGAAGAAGGCGGCTTCCCGAAGGCGGAAGTCTACTACTGGCGCGGGTCCTTCGAGGAAACGGGCAAAGAGAGCTACTCAGGTTCCTCTAGAAGAAATACCCGAGGAGACTGCCGAGGAGCCTGGGACAGCCGAGGTTCCGGCGTCTGAGGCTGCTGCTTCCGAGGTTCCTCCAACCGACGTCCCTCCTCAAAGTCTTACTGCATCGCAGGCCCTCCTTGATGTAGTGGTAGAAGTACCTTCTGCCGAGGAGCGGCGCAAGCGGAAGGGTAAGGGCATTTTGGCCGAGGAGGCCGAGGACTCCGAGGACAATGTTGCCGAGGTCCCACCAGGTTTGTTTCCAGACAAAGTGTACTTCCTTTGTTTTTTCTGGAATTGCCTTTGTCTCTGACCTGTTTTTCTTTTTCGCCCTGCAGGGGAGTTACTTACCCCGAACTGGGCGGCCGAACACGCGGAGGCGAGGGCCCGTCGCGACGCCAAAGTCCCGCAAGGGAAGATACCAAAGGAGCCTTTCTGGACATTCACGGAGGACATGAACTTGTACTCCGAGGACTGTCCTGAAATGGTGAAGCAGATTTCGAAGGGGGTGCTCACCGAGGCCTCCTTCAAGGCTATAGCGGCGGCCCATCTAGGGGATAACACCCTTGCCGCAAAGATCACCGAGCATGCTGCTCAGGTATATCCTTCACAACTCTTCCCCTTCAATTTTTTCCTAAGTGTTTGGCTCTTACTGACCTTGCGTTTTATCTCCTTTGCAGCTGCTGGGGTACGCCGGCTTTCTCCGAGTTCGGGTAGCCAGGCAGACGGCATTCCGAGCTTCGGCCTCAGAGGCCCTAGAAAAGGCGAAAGCGACGTGCTCGGAATTGACCGCCAAGAACCAGCAGCTGGCAGATGCTGCGAAGGAGGAAGCTGCCACCCTTCGGGAGGAGTTCCGAAAGGAGAAGGAAGTTTTGATGGCGGACTCCTCCCTGAAGATTGCCGACCTCCGCAATCATGTGGCGGGGCTGCGCGCTGCAAACCAAGACCTTCTCCAAGACAAGGCAAAAAAAGAGAGAATATCATAGTCACACTCTTGTCTGAGAAGAAAACCCTTCAAGCCGAGGTCCAGTCTTTGAAGAAGGAGCCGAAGGGGGAGGAGCGGATAAAGGTGCTGGAAGAGGAGGTCGGGGATCTGAAGGACGAGCTTGACGACCTTGAGCTTAAGAAGAACAAGTCTGATCAAATGAACAAGGTCGCGTTTTAGGACGGCTTCTGCCTCGCTCGGCACCAGGTTCTCCAAAGGTTCCCAGGTCTGGACCTCTCTTTTCTAGAGGGTCTAAACATTCCTGGGGGACCTCGGTGGAAATGGTCCAAGATCGAACATCTGAAGCTTCCTCCAATTCCAGCGCGGAAGGTGGCGGAAAAGGGTGGACAAACGAGTGGCTCTCAGGACGCCGCGAACCCTTAGGCTTCTTTAGGGCCCCTTTTCCTTCCCTTCTTTTTTGTACTCCTTCTTCGGGCACTTCTTTATTGTAAGGCAGCTTTGCTCTTAACGGAGATTTTTTGGCTAAGTGTTTCTTCAAGTTTCTTTATTTCCATTGTCCCGAACACGTTCGCTCAAGAGACTTCGGAAAACCTGCGATCAAAGAAACTTTTTTACCTTCCTTTGTCCTGAGTACGTTTTACTCGAGAGACATTCTGGAAAGTCTGAGAAAATTTGACTAAGTCTTTTTTGCAGGCTTTTTGCATTTCCAATTTTTCCCGAACATGATTGCTCAAGGGACTTCGGCAAACCTTTAGTCAAAAATTTTTGTTTTTCCAGTTGTCCCGAGCATGTTTGCTCAAGGGACTTCGGAAAACCTTCCGCGAGATTTTTCACTTCCCATTTTCCCGAGCACGTTCGCTCAAGGGAGCTCGGGAAATTATCTCAGCGCTGGCTACGGCGAGTACTTCTGCGAGATTTTTGTTTTCCATCTTTCCCGAGCGTGGCGGCTCAAAGGACTTTGGAAAGCCATATCTACGCTTTATCATGGCGAGCATCTTTCGCGGAATATTGTTCATTTCTGCACTTAAGAAATTTTCTCAAGATACTACTATATATTTAGAACATTTTTTGTTCAACATACCTCCTCCGCTCAACCTTAAGCGTAGAATTTTTTCAAGGCGCCCGAGTGCCAATTGCTCTTCAATTCTATGCCTTCGACGTCGCCAAGCTTGTACACGCCTTTTCGTTGTTTCGGCGAGGGCCAGATAGGGTCCTTCCAAGTTTGCGCCAAGTACGCCATGGGATGGCCTTCGGGGTGCGAAGTCGGCCTTTCGGAGAACGAGGTCTCCCTTCTTGATTTCTTTTGGCCTGGCCCGTAAGTTTATAGCCACGGCCACTCTTTGCTGGTAAGCTTTTCTTCTCAGCTCGACTATTTCTCTGTGTTCGGCCACCAGATCGAGATTGGTTCTTAGGCCGAGGTCGTTACCACCTTCATCAAATACTTGCACCCGTACCGAAGGTCGAACTATCTCTATTGGGATAATGGCCTCCGTTTCGGAGATGAGTGAGAAAGGAGTTTCCCCTGTGGCTCTTCGGGGCGTCGTTTGGTAGCTCCATAATATACTTTGGAGTTCTCCCAGCCAATTCCCCTTGGCTTCCCCCAGTCTCTATTTCAGGCCATCTTTTATGGTCCTATTCGATACTTCCACCTGCCCGTTGCTTTGGGGGTGAGCTACTGGGCGAAGTGCATCTTCATTCCGAGGTCGCTGGTGAATTCTTGGAATCCTTTGTCTATGAACTGGGATCCATTATCAGCCACTAGTAAACCTGCATACGATGTTCTTCCATACGAAGTTTTGCACTTCTTTTGCCGAGATAGTTGCTAGTGGTTCTGCCTCTACCCATTTTGAGAAATAGTCCACTGCTACCACGCAGAATTTCACGCCTCCGGGTGCTGTGGGGAGTGGCCCAATAAGGTCTATGCTCCAGACTTCAAAGGGCCAAGGATAGTCTGCCGAGGTTACTATTTCCGAGGGTGCCCTCTGGATTTTTGCATGTCTCTGGCAACTACCGCACTTTCGGTCGAACTGCCTTACGTCCTTTCCCAGGGTAGGCCAGGAGTAGCCTTTGGCGGAGTATCACTGCTGCAAGGGCATCAGTTCCAATGTGTGAACCATACATGCCTTCGTGAACTTCCTCAAGGACCATTTCAGTATCCTCTTCATCCACACATTTTTGCAGCGGATTCGCATATCCCTGTCGGTATAACTCTTCGCCAATCAGGAAGAATCTTCCGGAGCGTCTTCGCAGTCCTGCAGCATCGCCGGGGTCTTCGGGGAGCAAATTCTCTGCGAGGTATCTTTTGATTGGGTCTTTCCACCCTGCTCCCGAGGTCGTCATGCTTAGCACTGATGCTCGGATGGTCTAGCACCTCGGTATATATTTTTTGACTTCGCCAAGCAATCTGCCTCAGTGTTATTCCGCCGAGGTACATTTTCGATTCGTACGGCGTCAAACTCCCGAATGAGCTTTGTTACCAACTCATGGTATTTCGCCAAGGTCGGGTCTTTCGCGCCATAGTACCCTGCCATTTGCCGGACCACCAGCTGGGAATCATTATGGGCTTTCAAGTTTCTCACGCCAATTTTTCTGGCCTGGCGTAATCCTGCTATCAGGGCCTCATACTCGGCCATGTTGTTGGTGGCGTTGAAACTGAACTTGATGGCCTTCATTACTTCTAGGCCTTCGTTACTTCTAGGCCTCTGATAATCACTCCAGCTCCCTAGTGTTCGGATCCTGAGGCTCCATCTACGTGCAAGGTCCATTCTGGCTCGCCCTCTTTTGGATTTGAATGGCTTTCCTCAGTGATGGGTATTTCGGCGATAAAATATGCCAGTGCTTGAGCTTTTACGGCCTTCCGAGGCTCATAAGTGATTTTCGTGTTCGCCCAACTCTATGCACCACTTGGAGAGCCTTCCCGAATGGTCATCCCTCTTTACGACATCCCGTAGCGGCAGACTACTTCGGACGATGATGGGGTGAGCCTGAAAGTATGGTCGCAGCCTTCTCCCTGCAAGCACCAAGGCATATGTAGCTTTTTGAAGCAAAGGGTACCTGACTTCGGCGCCATGCAGGGACTTGCTGACATAGTAGACCGGCCATTGCTTTGGCCCTTCTTCTTTCACGAGGACCGAGCTCACAGCTTTTTCTGTAACGGTGAGGTAGAGTACGAGGGGCTCTCCCTCCCGAGGTTGTCGCAGAGTCGGCAGGCTGGCCAGGTAGACTTTGAGTTCTTCCCAGGCCTTTTGGCAATCTTCATCCCAAGGATGATCATTCCTTCCGAGGTCGCCTTCCATTTTTGCTGCCTTTGTGAGGATTTTGAAGAAGGGTCGACACCTATCTCCGTACCTGGAAATAAACCTGCTCAGAGAGGTTATTCTTCCGGTGAGTCTCTGCACATCTTTGACTGTGGCAGGAGTTCGGAATCTCAAGCAGAGCCTTAATCTTCTCGGGGTTAGCATCGATGCCTCTTTCGGATACCATGCACCCAAGGAATTTTCCCGAGGTCACCCCGAAGATGCACTTCTCAGGATTAAGGCGGATCCCGAAGGCTCTGAGCTTTTGGAAGGTTTCCTCTAAGTCTGCAACGTGGTAGCCGGGCAGCTTGCTCTTGATTCTCCCCATTTGGTCTTTGAAGACCTTGTTCATCAACCTCTGGTAGGTGGCTCCTGCATTTTTGAGCCCGAAGGGCATCCTGATATAGTAATATGTTCCTCCCTCGGTGATGAAGGCAGTCTTCTCTTCATCTTCGGGGTTCATCCTTATCTGATGGTAGCCACTGAGGGCGTCTAGGAAACTTAGGAGCCCATACTCAGCAGTTGAATCTACCAGTTGATCTATTGGCGGCAGAGGGTATGAGTCTTTTGGGCAAGCATCGTTCAAGTTTCTGAAGTCGATGCGCATCCGGAGTTTGCTGCTACCTTCTTTTGGGGCAATGACCACGTTGCTCAACCATTCGGGGTACTTGACCTCCCTGATAACTTCAGCATCTAGGAGACGCTGGACTTCGGTTTCGACAAAGTTGCTTTTGTGGGATGAGATGCTTCGTTTCTTTTGCCAGACAGGCCTTGCTTCCGGGCTTACTTTGAGGCTGTGCTGTATTATGCCAGGGTTTACCCCCGGCATATCTTTTGGCAAGCAGGCAAACAGATCTTTATTTTCTAGCAAAAAGGATACAAGATTTTCCTTGTCACCTTCGGCCAAGCTCTTCCCTATTTGGGTAGATTGACCTGGGACAAGCTCTACTGCTTCCGTTTCTGCTTTGGCGAGATCTTCTTCTTTGCCTTTTTCTAGCACCTTTGCCTCCATCGTTTGCGCGAGGTTGCTCGCCGGAGTTTTTCGTGCTTTTACAAACACCTTTCTTACCTCGGCTTGGTCTAGGAAGACCTCTGCATCTCCATCCTTGGTCGCGAATGTGACAGTCAAGTACTTCACATCAGGGCGAATATGCAGGTTCCCCATTGTCTGTCTTCCAAGGATGACGTTGTACGAGGATGGGACGTTCATGACGATGAATCTCGCCATTGTGGATGCGTACAATTCAGCTGCTCCGCTTACCGAAGTCCCTTTCATCGTCAACGGGAGATCGATCTAGAGTGAGACTTAGAGAATGCATGGCCATGCTCGGATGAGTTGATATATGAAGTCAATGTCATTAGTTTAAGTTGGTCCACTCAGTAATCAAGAAACCAAAGATTGGGCTATACGAGAGTGACACATTCCATGTCTCGTGCTTAGTCTTGATATCTTGGACAAAGGGACAATGGCATATATCGGTGATGATCATAAAGGTTTAGTCGATTCACCGACAATCTTGTCACTTGGGTAGCAATGATGTGTTGCTAGACACCGCTCATTGCTTATGATCATAAATGTGATTTATGATCATTGCCAACATGGCAAGAGCCTATTGGGTCGCACACATAGAGCTATTTGGATCATTAGCATGGGCTAATCATTAGGGTTATGGTTTCACTTTAATTTCGTATTAAAAATAGGCCCAAGAGTTGAGCCATTATTAAGCCTGAAATTAAATCCTAATTGGATTAGGGCTTTGAAACCCATTAGGCCTGGAAGTTGAGTTTCACTATAAATACAACTTTTAAGTGAGAAATTCGCAGGTCTCCTTGCCCTAGCCTCCAAAAAGGACAGCCACACTCTTCTCTTGCAATTCCTTGGAGGACGCAAGCTAGCACTGCGAGCGCAAGAGAAACACATCTGTCGGACGTGGTGGAAGCGTGGTGATCCCGAGAGGCTCGTGTGGATACCATAGAGAGCCTGAACACGTCAACTGTTCAGGTTTTGTGATTCGACTCTACAGTTGAGTGAGAGATCTCAACCGAAAATTAGGTATGAAAATTTTCGAACACCCGGTTTACCCCGTTTCACTTGGATCCTGGAGGGTTTCGGTTAAATTCCGCTGCGCTGTTTGGCTCCCGAAACCCATCAGTGGTATCAGAGCTACTGGTGAAACCCTAAATCGGGATTGAGTGTTGAATCGCATGATGCTATGTGTTCGGTTGCTTTTCGGCCATGATTAATTAGATTGATTCAAGATGCATGAAACTGGAATTCGTAATGAACATATGAGATATATGAAGAAACGACACAAATTGGTTAATGAGATTAATCTCAAATTGAATGGTATGAGATACCTATATGGATTAGGATTCTTGCAATAGTTGCAGAAACCCTAGCTTGGTTCGGATTCAGCCTGTTCAGGCACCGAAAGTAAGGTATTTTTGGTGGCTCGAATAGAGGAGTCTCGGGTGCCTACTTTCTCAAAATACAAGATTTCGGGCTAAGCAATTGTAAGAAAATTTTTTGCGCAGGGGGGCGCTGCCCCCCACGCCCCCCGCAAGGGCGGCTCCCCTTGACCTCGTCCGCTGACCGGTCAGCGGAACCACCGCCCACTGACAGGCCAGCGGGACCGCCGTATGCGAAGCGCCACATAAATAAAAACTGGTTAATCAACACGCGAAAATTGGCATGCATCTTTGTTGAATGAGATTTGACATGATATGCTGATTGGTGTTTGAAGCATGGTGCATGGTTATAGCCCTTGATTGGTTGTACTTGTAAATACGGCCTGCGAGTCGTGCCTTTTCTTATCACTCTCATTGTACATGCTCTTCTCACCTTACTCCCCTCGGATGTAACTCGAGGTTTCTATTATTGATGTAATAGTGCATTATGGGATCATCCAAGGTTGTATGTCTAAGGATCATCCAAGGAGGCATGTCCAAGGAGATGACAACAAAAGGGCAGCCAAGAAAGGAAGATAAGGAGCTTGTGAAGACTCTTTTCTTTTCTTAGGCTTTTATGATATTCTTATTGGCTTTAGAATATCGCATAGTTTGGGCTATAACCATGTCACATTTACTTTCTTGTACGCATGAGATGCATGTTTTATATTTGTATGTGATGCATGTATAAGACAACCGGAGATAACAAATTGGTGAGATCAAAATGAAAAAAATCCCTCAAACAAATATTAAGTCATTAAATGTGATGCCTTCCAAATGTTGGCACTCGTCAAGACTTTGATCAACATTAGGTGGGTTTGCCAAAGCAAAGCACCTATGTTCATCTTGGTAAGGCGCGATGGGATAATAGTGATATCCAAATTGCTAACTTTGGGTCTGACTTAACTAAGTCATCCTAATAGGATTAGGGACTTAGAGGCATAGAGTTGGGCTTAAGTTCATGAGATGAGCTTGGACAAGTGTTGTTCACCCAACTATCCAAGAGTTGCATAAGATGCAATTGGCAAGGAGTTGCCTACCTAAATAGCTGTAACTTGAGAGAAAAGCCAAAGCTGACTCAGGTTGTGGTCAAATATGGATCTTGGCCCACTAGAATACCTTAGCGCCGAGGTGTTCCGAAATAATATCGAGGGTTATTATTTTGAGGAAAATAGTGGGAGTATCGTTTAATAAAAGTCCTTATTAAATGAATTAAAATACATGACTCTTACACTGCATATTTACTGTTGTAGATAACCATGGCACAAAACACATCGACACTTTCGTTGCGATCGATCCTTGAGAAGGAAAAACTGAATGGGACCAACTTTCTCAAATGGTACCGAAACTTGAGGATAGTCCTCAAACAAGAGAGAAAGGCTTATGTCCTAGAGCAGCCCATTCCGAATGAGCCTGCTGCCACTGCTCCAAGAGCTGAAAGGGATGCTCACAAGAGGCATTCTGATGATGCTTTGGATGTTGCATGCCTCATGCTTATTACCATGGAATCTGAGCTTCAGAAGCAACATGAGAACATGGGGGCGTTCGATATGATCGAACATCTCAAAATGCTTTTCCAAGAGCAAGCTAGGCATGAGAGGTTTGAGACCTCTAAGGCATTGTTTCAGTGCAAGATGTCTGAGGGAAGTCCCGTGGGTCCTCATGTGCTCAAGATGATTGGGTACATTGAGAATCTTGAGAATTTGGGATTTGCTCTTCAGAAAGAGTTGGCTATCGATGTAGTCTTGCAATCGTTGCCTGAAAGCTACAGTCAGTTCGTCATGAACTATAACATGAACGACCTTGACAAGTCCCTTCCTGAATTGCTCAACATGTTGAGAACTGCTGAGCAAAACCTTAAGAAGGCTAAGCCCATTTTGATGGTTCAAAAGGGCAAGGGAAAGGGAAAAGCCAACAAGAAGAAGGATAAAGCTAATGGAAAGTCCAATGCTAGTTCTTCTTCAGCTGCACTGAAACCAAAGGGTGGTGTGGCAAAGGAAGGGGAGTGCTTCCATTGTAAGCAACCTGGACACTGGAAGCGCAACTGCAAGCTCTATCTTGAAGAACTTGCTAAGGAAAAGGGAAGTAAGACTTCCACTTCAGGTATTTTTGTTATAGAGGCTAACTTTTCTACTTCCTCATCTTGGGTATTGGATACTGGATGTGGATCTCACATTTGTGCAAATGTGCAGGATCTAAGTAGAAGTAGAAGATTGGCCCGAGGTGAAGTGGACCTACGTGTTGGAAATGGAGCAAGGGTTGCTGCCTTAGCCGTAGGGACTTATGTTCTCACTTTACCTAGTGGATTAGTTTTAGAATTAGACAACTGCTACTTTGTGCCTACTATTAGTAGAAATTTGATTTCTGTTTCTTGTTTGGACAAGAAAGGTTTTTCATTTATAATAAAGGACAAATGTTGTTCTATTTATTTGAATGAAATCTTTTATGGTAGTGCTCAACTTAGCAATGGGTTGTATGTTCTAGACCTCGAAGATCCAATCTATAATGTGAATACCAAGAAGGTCAGATTAAATGATTCAAACCCGACCTATCTCTGGCACTGTCGCTTGGGCCATATAAATAAGACCCGCATATCCAAGCTCCATAAGGATGGACTCTTGGACTCATTTGATTTTGAATCATATGAGACATGTGAGTCATGTTTGTTGGGCAAGATGACCAAAGTCCCATTCACAGGGCAAAGTGAAAGGGCTAATGACTTACTAGGACTCATACATAGTGATGTATGTGGCCCTATGTCTACACAAGCTAGAGGAGGTTTCCAATACTTCATTACTTTCACTGATGACTTCAGCAGATATGGCTATGTGTATCTCATGAGACACAAGTCAGAATCCTTTGAAAAATTCAAAGAATTCAAGAATGAAGTAGAGAATCAACTCGGGAAAAGTATCAAAGTGCTTCGATC